>CAUYQV010051691.1:0-17242 GCA_963574575.1 Galagoides demidoff | reverse complement strand
TATCTCAGGAATGGAAGAAAAAGTATCCAATGTACACAGCCCTTTTATGAAACTAATCTATAGCTCTCAAACAAAAGATACAACTCAATTCTAGCCCAACAATATGGGGAGGGGGTGGGGAAGGGGAGGGGAGAAGGGCGGATGGGTGGTGGGAGGGTGACCAGAAAGATCACCTATATATCTGTCTAACAAGGGTACAAGTGATCTAGAACTAGAATATAAATGTTTTAATACGATGACTAAGCAAATAACATGAAATTTATGTTAACCAGCTTAATGAAAGTATTTCAAATTGTATATTAAAACAGGACAATGTACCCCATGCTTGCATTAATGTATACTGCTATCAATTAATAAAAAAAAAAAGAAAAGAAAATCTATAGGATGCAGAAAAAGCAGTCCTAAGGGGAAAATTCATAGTCTTAAATGCCTACATCAAAAAGACAAAGAGATTGGGGCAGTGCCTGTGGCTCAAAGGAGTAGGGTGCTGGCCCCATATGCCAGAGGTGGTGGGTTCAAACCCAGCCCTGGCCAAAAACCAAAAAAAAACAAGAAAAAAGGAAAAATAAAAAGAGATCATAAATTAGCAATCTACTGTCACATCTCAAGGAACTAGAAAAGGAAGAGAAATGAAATTCAAAGCTAGAAGAAGAAAAGAAATAAAGAAGCTCAGAGCAAGACTAATAAAAATGAAATGGAAACAACAATAAAAATCATCAAGGATCAATGAATCCAAAAGATGGTTGTATGTAAAGATAAACAAATCAATGGAACTCTTGCTATGTTAACCAGACATGGAAGAAAACGTTTCTATATAAGCTCAATCAGAAATTAAATGGAGATATTATTACTGATACCACAGAAATACAAAATATCATCCATGAATACTACATAAATCTCAACACACATAAACTAAAAACTTACCTGAAAACACACAATCTTTCATGATTCAATTAGGAAAAAATAGAAACCTTAAACAGACAAATAGTGAGGAACAAATTGAAGCAGTAAAGAAAACAAAGATAAAACCTCCCACCAAAGAAAAGGAGGCTTGGAAAAGAAGGATTGATTCACTACTTAATTCTACCACAAATACTGTGAAGAACTAGCTCCCACCCTACAGAAATTATTCTGTAGCATTGAGGAGGGAATTCTTCCCAACTCATTCTATAAAGCCAGTATCACCTTGATACCAAATCCAGGAAAATACATAACAACAACAAAAAATCTGCAAAAATATACATGCAAAACTCCTCAACAAAATAATAGCAAACAAAATTCAATGGCATAAAAAACATTATAATCAAGTGGGCTTCTCCAGGGATGCAAGTGTGGTTCTGCATTCACAAATCAATAAACCTGAGTCACCACATAACAAAAGCAAAAAAAAAAGACCATATGATCATTTAAATAAATGCAGAAAAAGTATTTGACAAAATACCCTTTCATAATACAGACCCTTAAAAAAGTAGGCATAGAAATACCACAAAAATCATAAAAATCATATATGACAAACCCACAGCAAACATCATACTGAAAGAGGAAAAGTTGGAAGATTACACCTAAGAACTGGAATAAGACTAGGATACTCCTTGTCACTACTTCTATCCATCCGTCTTAAATCTAGAATTCCAGGCAGTAGCATTTCTATATACTGATAGTGGTCAAGCTGCAAGTCAAATAAAATACTCAATACCATTTACAGTAGCTTACAAAGGAAATAAAATACTTATGAACATACTTAATGGAAGCGGTAAGAGATCTCTACAAGGAGAACTAAGAAGCACTGATGAAGGATACTACAGATGACACAAACAAATAGAAAAACATCTCATGATCATGGATGGATAGAGTCAACATTGTTAAAATGTCCACATTATCCAACTTTAACACAATTCCCATCAAAATACCATCATCATATTTCATAGTTTTCTAGAAAAAATACATAAAAGTAATTTCATCCATTTTTAGAAAAAATAATTTTATGTCTCAGTGGGGACTCACAAAGAAACTGAATAGCCAAAATAATCTTAAGCAAGATGAACAAACTTGGAAACAACATCATACCATACTTTAAATAATACTGCAGGGCTGCAGTAACCTAAGAGGAAGGGAACCAAATAGAGATCACAGGTCAAAACCCTCTACCTACAGAAATGATATTCCACAAAGCAGACAGCAGCATACAATGGGGAAGAGAAGTCCTATTCGATAGATGGTGCTGGGAAAATTAGGTAGGCACATGCAGATGAGTGAAATAGGACCACTATTTTCACCATATCCAAAGATTATTTCAAGATGAATGAAGGACTTTAATGTGAGGTATGAAACCATAAAAATTTTTACTATAAAATCTAGGAAAAACACATTGTTCTTGGCAAGAATTAAAAATAAATAAATAAATAGAACTTGATTACATTAAAAAGCTTCCTCAAAGGAAAAGAAATAATCAACAAAGTAAATAGACAACATACAGAAGAGGAGAAATATTCACAAACTAAATATCTAATAAAGTGCTAATATTCAGAATCTACAAAGTCTTCCAGAAAATCAGAAAGAACCCCATCAGGAAGTATGCATTAGTCATGAACAAGAGTTTTTTCAAAAGAGGATAATATCCAACAAACAAAGGAAAAATTGTTGAACATGACTAATCAGCAGGGAAATGCAAATTAAAGCTCCAATGAGATACCATCTTACCCAAGTCAGACTTTTTATTAAAAAGTTAAGAAACAATAGATGCTGGTCTGAATGGAGAGAGAAAGGAATGTTTGTCCATTGCTGGGGGGATTGCAAACTAGTACAGCCTCTAGGAAAAACAGTACGAAGATTCCTCAAAGAAATAAATATAGACTTATTATTCTACTCAACAATATTACTATTTCGTATCTTTTCAAAGGAAAAGAAGTCATTTTATCAAAAAAGTCACGTGTACTCAAGTGTTTATTGAAGCACAATTTATAATCACATAAAAGTGGATAAACTATGTGGCTGTCATTTTGTGAGTGGATTAACAAAATGTGATATATAATCCACACATACATTATGGGATACTACTCAGCCATGAAAAAGGAATAAAATAGTGTCTTTTGTAGCAATTTGATGGTAATGGATGCCATTATTCTAAGTGATGATTTTCACATGGGCGCAGAGAGATGTCAATGTTACTAGAAATCATGACTAGAGGAACGGGGATGTAGGGAGGAATAAAAACCTAGCTGCCAGGTACAATGAACACTAATGGCCACACCCACACTGATAGCCCTGGATTAAACATTACAGAAGGCATCCATGTAACAAAAACACATTTATATCCACTTAATGTTTTGAAATTTAAAAATACTCAGTACTTTTAAATTATTTTGATTTATTGTGATTTTTAATTTCCTCTTCAATCTTAATCATTTCAAATATTTCAGAAAAATACTTGTGAAGACACATGAAATCTAATTTTAAAGATCACATTGTCAGTTTACATGTTTACGAAAGTGTAATATTTCAGTCATTTATGTTAATAGATGCAGAACTTGCGTGACCATCTTTATTAGAAGAGTTTAAATAATGATTTTTCTAAAATGAGGAAAATAAATCTAGTGAAATAATAAAAAGGCAAGAGTGATTAATATTTCATCTTATTACTCATGCTAATATTTCTGTCCCATCCACGGGGCACATAAACACAGAACAATAATTACCTTCACTCCTTTTTGATATTTTATTAATTTTTGGTCATTGTAACCCTCTACACATTTTATCATGATGAAAATCTATTTGTCCAGGCAAAGGAAAGAACACAATTTATTTAATAGCTTGTGATTTTGATTTTTAGATGATGAGATGAAGGCTTCCAACTGCACTCTTTCTTTTCTCATAAAATTAGTGATGGGCTTAATTTCACTGTAGGGCTTTGACTGAATGCCAGCTCCCCCTGACAACATGCCGCTCTTTGTAGTTCTTTCAGACTATTTTCTTCCCACATTTCAAGTGTCTCCTGAATCAGGCTAATTGTGCCTCTTACCGTTTTTCATTGCTCCTTCAATGTTAGACCTTTCTTCTTTTCTTTTCCACATTCCCCTCTAAAACAAAACAAAACAAACAAACAAAAACCCTCATGGGGCAGTGCTTGTGGCTCAAAGGAGTAGAGCACCAGCCCCATATACTGTAGGTGGTGGGTTCAAACCCAGTCCCAGCCAAACACTGCAAAAGAAAAAAAAAAAAAAACTCATGGTATTCAACTGTATTATTTATTATTCAATTTTACGGGTTTCTAAATAACACCCAGTTTATTCTCTCATTTCTTAAAAATGTTAGAAACTGGTTATTTTTTTCTATTATCATTTGTCACAATTGTTAGGAATTTAATGTTGATGTGAAATAATCTTACTTGTTTTTTTCCTCCCCTCAAATAACATTGTTTACCATCCTGTCTCAGTCATTATGTTAAAGAGTTGTATCCTCGACCTGCAATTCTCCCTTAGTCATAAAAGTAGCCCCTGACCACGGCATCTTAATATTTCAATCCATTTCTTTCTATTATCCAACTCCAATAGTTTTCCTACCCTGGTACCTCTTATTGACTGATTTACTACCATTGTGTTTTTTATCCTTACTTACTCATGGTCTCACTTCTCCCTTATATTCCATTGCATAATGTTATGAGCTCAATAAAATTCAGAGACATCCTAGAAAAAGTACTAGAAGGGATGAATGAATTCATACCTATCGGTGAAATAAGAAGACCAAAAATGAGTTGATGCATGGAGCAACCTTTTTCTCTGAGGGAAAAAGGAGGTATGACAGAGTCATCGATGGGAGTGGCTCCTAGGTTAACAAGGGAAGCAGGGTGTAATTATTTGTCAGCAATAGGATTTGCTTACTAATTATGGTCTTGATGTAATGTGAAACAAATCGATGGACTTGTGAGTTACTGTAGCCACATTCAACTCCTTGGCTGTGGGTTTGGGGTCTGCACAGTTTAATTTAAATAGGGTTGAGTTTACTGGCATGTATGATAAGGTCAAGCAGCTATAAACAATCAGTTATATGTGTAATGCGCTAATATTTTGCTAAATACAATAGGTCAAACAATGACCTTTTTCAAACTCTTCCTAGAAAAAATGCTACAACCCTCATAGCTGAATATCACAATAGTAACCAGATGGTCAAGGGGAGTACTTCAGAGGTGACCATAGTAATATTCTGCAATGAGATATGTAGCAATTTTTCTAAGATGAGTTCACAAACTTGTTAGACCTGCATCCGGCAATAGCTCTAATGGTCTTTCCAGAAAAAGGATTCCAAAATTGCTTTGTAAGATGGACTAGGCACAGGCATTGGTAGCCAGCTTCCCAAGGTGAGTACTTTGAAAGCAAACAAAGAGATATTCATTAATGAAGTATGTAGTACTTTCTCTAGGGTGAGTTTGCCCATTTAATTGTCAGATCGCCCATATAGGAAAGAATATAAACCATTTCTGTTTAGTCTCAATGGGATTTGAAAAAAAGAAATCAACGACAGTAGTAACCTCTATATGCAAACGAAACAGGAAAAAGCTTTACTACCTAACTATAAAATTTGTATCTATTTAAAAAATATATTCAGTTTTGGTGAGGAATGGTGACTTGGCAAAACATTGCATCTCTGGGATTAAGGATGATTTACATTGTTAAATTTGTACCTATCTGTATTTTATACATAGTCAGCAATACTTATATATTTTTGATAAAGAAACTAACCTTTTGCTATTTATTACTGGAAAAATTCAAGAAAATAATATTCTTCACCATTTTTGCTTGAAATACTGCAGTGCATCAGTTAACTGAATGTACAATGCATAACCAGAACACTTTCTTGATTAACCAGTGAGTAGACAAATGGAAAGGATTCTGGACTAGATTAGTATCTACTACTGCAGATGAGAACACATTAACTCAGTAAACACTTACTGAGTTCCTGCTATATTCCAAGTTTCTTAGATGTAAAAAAAAAAAAAAATCCTGAATTTATTTCCTCTTTTTTTATTAGTGTAGGTAAATCTCTAGTTTACCCAAAGTGCAAAATGATACAGTTTATATGCCTTATCCGATTCCACATCTATCTTTGAATAACTGTTAGATATAATTTGTATAGTATAGGAGACACGTTCCTTAGATTATTGGACCTCTGTCATCTCATTTGTCCTGCTATTATTTGAATTAATTAAAAATTTAAATTCTTCCTTGGAAAAACACATACATATTTATAAAATGCAAAAATTTCACTTATGATATTCCAAATATGGAAAAAGATTCTGATTTATGCTACCAAAAAATATTTCAAATCTTTCAACCAAAAGTAAAAAATGAAAGACAGTAAATATTATAATTTCAGGTTATTTTTCTGTAACCTACTTATTTTAATATCCTTTAGAACATTTAAAACTATATCTGATCTCTAAATACTATTTAAAATTCTTTGTACCTGTGTTTAAGTACCATGCATATTTATAAGTATGCAAATCCATTTTCAGAAGTATCTTGTAACAAACTGTTCTTTTTTAACTCCTAGAATTGAGTTTTTTTAATAAACAAAAAAAAAAAAACCCCACAAATTTTTCTTACCACACCTTACAATCCTAGTATTACATATGCTGTTTTCTATTGCTACTTTAATGAATTACCATAAGCTAAGTGGTTTAAAACAACAAAAGTTTATTATTTGTTGCTTAATAATTCTGGAGTTAGAGGTTCAAAATTGGTCTCTCTGAGCTAAAGTGAGGTGTTTCCAGGGCTGCCGTATTAGGCAATATATTTCCTGGAGCAAGGAATTAGAAGACGGACATTCTCAGAGTTTTTCTGCCTACTACACAGGCAATCAACTAAAACTCATTCTAAAAGACAAACCACACTGGGAGAAAACTTTGAAAATACATATACAATTAAATACAATTAGATTAGTATTGAAAATGTGCAAAGAACTCTTAATATTCAACAGTAAGAAAGCAAACAACTCAATTAAAAATGGACCAAGGACCTTTACAGACACATTTTTCAAGAAAAAAATATAGATGATAAATAATCATACGTAAAGATGCTAAATATATGACATGAAGAATTACAATTTAAGGCAACAATAAGCTACCTCTGCACTCTTATTAGAACAGTTAAATAAAAAACACCGACAATATTGACAGCTGGCAAGCAACAGGAGCCCTCCCTCACTGCTGGCAGAAAGGTAGAATGCAGCAGCCACTTTGGAGGACCGTCTGGGTGTTTCTTACAAAACTAAACACACTCTCACCAAATGATTCACCAATCACAGTTTTTGCTATTAATTTAAATAAAGTGAACATTTATTTCTACACAAAACCATCCATGAATATTTACGGCAGCCTTACTTATAACTGCCAAAACTAGAAAACAATCAAGATGTCTTTAAATAGGGGAGGGGATAATAAACGTTGGTACCCTCATATATTGAAATATCATTAAGTGATCAAACTAAATGAGCCATCAAATGACAAACAGTCATAGAGAAACTTTAAATGAATATTGCTAAGGGGAGAGAAATCAATCAGAAAGGACTACATATCATAGGCCTCTAACGATGTCACATTCTGTAAAAGAAATCACTAGGGAGAGAGTAAAGAGATTTGAGTGTGTGTGGGGGGGGGTTGTGTGAAGGGAGCGATGAACAGGTGGAGTACAGAAAAATGGTAGGACAGCTAAACTACTCCATATAACACTCTACTGGTAGATACATGTCATTATACATCATCAAAACCCAAAGAAGATACAACACAAAGAATACTACAAACTGTATTGAATAATAATGTGTCAATATCGGCTCATCAACTATGAACAATGCACCACAGTAAAACACAATGTTAATGATCGAGGAAGTGACAACCAGTAAATGGTATGTGGGAATTCTTGGTACTTTCTCTTTAATTTTTCTTTAAACCTAAAACTTTAAAAAAAAAAAAAAGCTTCTTAGTAGAAATAGATTATAAAATCATTCATTTCAAAAATATCAACAAGTTAATGCCCAAAATAGGCACTACAAGCCTTTTTTCAGGAGGCTAATATTTTCATGGACATTTATTGCACAAAAATACTTTCCAAACGTACTTATTTAAAAATGTTACCCATTGTATTTGAGAAAGATATGGTATTTGCCTCAGGGCTGCTCAATTAGGATCCACTTTGCTGAGGACTAGAGATTTTTCATTTTATCAGGTGTCCACACAGGATTATTATGATTGCCCAAAAACTGGAAATTGATAGGAGTAAATTAGACAATAGCCCTAACTAAATAGCAGCTATGCTATTCCTAAAACAAAAATAACTTTCCTAAAAGATCAAAACATACTCAAAAAAACTAAAATATATATAAACACTATATATAAAAATGGAAAATCCCTGTATAAACATATTAAGGGGCATTAATAACTACTATTACTAATTACTGCTCATCAACAATTTCTGAAATTTCTATTTGCATAATAAGTTAATATATCCCCAATACTTTAAAAATAGGTGTGGCCCTGTGAGCTTTCTTTGGCCAAGGAGTTGTGAATGAAAGTGATATGAGTCAGGGCTGTCCATGGAGGAGCTTTGTAACCTCTTTAACTCTCTTGGAAAATTATTTCAGCTGAATGAGGTTCAGCTTAGTGGGTACAAAAAGCAGACAATCTTTTCATTCCTGTACCAGACATGAGAAATAAACTTTCTTTGGTTAAGCCACTATGATTTGGAGTTAGTAATTATTGCAGGATAACCTTGCTCGTGTAATTGATTTAGAATTTGGTACCCCAAGTGAGAATGAGATGCTTCCATGACTACAGCCACAAAAAATGAGACAAGCCTTGAAATATGCAGGGACACTGGCTTATCCAAGTAATGAGTGGGGAAGCATCTATTGTAAAAGTCTGAGAAGATGGTGATAGATACTCAGCTTATGGTCAGTTGGTAAAATGTAGCCTATGATCACATGGAAGGCTATTCATGTACATAACGAGCGTGAATTTCTTAATAAAAATATTGAGAAATGAAGTTATTAGTCAGGATTTATGGGGGTTCACTGTTTCATGAAAGCTATTAAACATGACGGAGGAAATAAGGAAAGAACTGGCCAGCTTGCTAAGAGTTACGAAGGGATACACAATTCCAAGCAAATTTAGGATTAGATCAGAAAAATTTAGGATTAGATAAGACAACTACTTCTCAATCCCAAACAGAAAAGGTAAAATTTAGAATTATGTAAAATACCAAAGATACTTTAAGACCATTGAATGGATTAAGCTGGTACCAGGAACTCATTTCATTTGGATTCATCAGTGGGAAAAGATCTTAAAGTTTGCTCTCCCCATCAAAGATTGGCAAGTCTGCAAAGCCACACTAAATTGAGAAAGATAGGTGCAATGGCAAAGAAGCAAGAAATGTGGCAATTATGAGAACTACGTTGAGAAAAGAATTATACCTAAAATTACATATTATATAGATCTGACTGTAATTCAGTGGATAAGAATTTTTTTTCAAGACGGTGTCCCATCGGAGAAATTATCCCTCTAAACTAAGACTTTTCTGAGACTTAAAGAGAACCCAGGGACCCTAACCCTATTAGCAGAAATAGGTTTAATAAGTTTGTTGGTCACCCAACACAATTTTCATCTTCAGTGTTTACCATAGATAAGTTCAATGTAAAAAAAACAGATGAAAGAATCTTCTAGAGAATAATGGCCTCACTAGAAATCTGAATAGAGAATTCCTCCCAGGGAGAAAATTGGACCACAATCAAGGAATGCTTTTCAAATTCGGGTAGAGAACATTTACAATTATCCCTGCAGATTTCCCAGTGATTACATATGAGTGACCACTAGCTGTCCTTTTTAAAAATGGAAGAGTTTTGTGAGAATTCAAAGGCAGTTAACCTAGTTACTCATTAATTAATTTTGGCTGATTAAGATAATGTTTAGCTTTAGTTCATCAAGAGAATGCTTACATATTTTGTTGTTTATTTTAGTTACTTAATAAAAAGCCATTATCACAAATGACCAGGATTACGTGATTTTGACTTGGCTTTGTGATTAGACAGAACTCAAGTTTTGTTTAGGCTGTGAAGATACACATGATTTTCCTGAGGAACAGAGAGTACAGTGAATATACTGTGTGCAGAACTGCAGACCCTGGTAATTATTCTGGCTGTTTAGCAAATATTTCTGGTTCTCCCCCTTTGAAGCATATGGTAGGATTACACTTCCCTGCCTGCTTAAAGATCTTTGGGATGACATATGTTACTCTGATCAATATATTATGAGGAAAAGTTATATATCTCACTTCTGGTGGAAATTTGAAAAGCTGGTGTTATTCACCATATTCTCCCATCTTAACCAAAACACTGCTGATGCATGTGTAAAAGTGAAGGATCCGTTAGCATCTGTCCTTGAGTAGCTGGAAGAAGCAGCTTTGAGAAAGCTGCTTGGTAAGCAGACTTTTCAAGCTGCATTGGACACGAAGGAATGAATGAGACATTTTGTTGTGTAAATGACTGAGTTTCTGAGAAATTTTCCTTTTCTTTCTTTCTTTTTTTTTTTTTTCTGATGTGGCTAAATACTTATTCGTTGCTTCGTTTGTCCTTCCTGCAAGAGTTTAGAAACAGCCCATAGTTTTAGGCGCAGATTGCATGATATGTGGCAATTTGGCAGTCGGCTTTCTGTCTTACCCCAGAATTCAACTACTATGTCTTTTCATAAATCTTTACAAGATGAAAGACATAGGTAGCTACGTCGAGGTCTTTCATATATGGTTCATTCCTTATTCTTTTATTTTTTGTTTCAGATTAATGTGAGGGTACAAATGATTGTGTTTGTTAGGTAAAATTCAATTTCTTGAGTATTTTCTTACAACAGTGTAATTTAGATCGTCTTACTCAAAAATTACTGGATTAATTATTCAGGAGTAAAGAGTCACAGATGAAATTTTTCAATATTTATTTTCTTCAGTTGATTTTCCATAGACAGATTTCCTTTATCATAAAAAAAGAGTGAGGATTAGAGGGAGTGAAAAGGTAGCTAACAAATTAATCATCAACCCCCCCACCACTGCTGATTAAATATCAGTCAAAAAGTAAAATTTAGCCTAAATTTTAATGCAGTGAAATTTTAATGCAATGGTCTCAGAAGGCACACATTTGGCAGCAAATTTTTAAAAAAGCATATTTAATAAACTGTATATTTATTCCTTTTATTTGAGTGTGGAGGATGTATACTATTCCTCTATCTTAAATAATCCTGGTGATATGTGAGAAATAACATTCTTCCAACTATTATCTTAATTTAGTCCTATTTTAAGAAGTTCTTAGCAAAGTATCTCAAGAATGGGAAAAAAAGTATCCAATGTACTCAGCCCTACTATGAAACTAGTTTATAGCTTTCATATGAAAGCAATAGCCCAATTATAGCCCAAGACTATGGGGACTAAGGAGAGGGAGGGAAGAAGAAGGGGAGGGGAAGGATTGGTGGTGGGAGGATGATTGATGGGACCACACCTATGTTCCATCTTACAAGGGTACATGTGAATCTTTCTAAGTGCAGAATATAAATGTCTTAACACAATAAAAAAAAAGAAAAGAAAAAGTTCTACTGTTTGTAAAAGGGTACGAAACAGCATCACAGAAAAGGAAGAGTAAAACAATGGCAAACTTCATTTTTTTCTTATGTTGGTAAGAAATTTCCACAGCCACCCCCAACTCTTGGTAGCCACCAACCTGATTAGTCAGCAGCCACTGACATCAAGACCAGACCCTCCGTCATCAAAAAGATTCCAATTTTTAAAGGTTTGGGTGATTGTCAGCTTTTTTAAGTAATAAATTATTTTCAAATGAAGGTGTGTACATATTTTAGACATAACTCTATTGTTCACTTAAGAGCTTCAAATCTAGCATAAACATATTATGTGCACTGAAAAACTAAAAAATGCATGCGACTCATTTTACTGCATATTCACTTTTATTGTGGTGATCTGGAACCGGACCTGAAAGATCTCTGAAGTATGCTTGTAAACACACTTGATCTACTGGCAACATGACAGCGTGAATTACTCTTCCCCCAGACAGGGAGAAATCCTGGATAATATACAAACTATGTGGGAACTCCAAGTTGACAGCCTGACAACTCAGAGAGGATGAGGTAGAAACTGATCCAGGGGCCAGTAGCAGAGGGTTAAAGGTCCAGATGTCAGGACAGAATATGTGGTTTGGGGCCTTCACAAAAACAGGATTTAGACTGAAATAAACCTGAATAAAAAGTTCAGATAGTCAAAAGATGGCCTATTCCAGGGGTCCTCAAACTTTTTAAACAGGAGGCCAGTTCACTGTCCCTCAGACCATTGGAGGGCCAGACTGCAGCCCCAAAGCAGGACAGGCAGAGGCAGCAAAAACACCTGGCAGGCCGGATAAATGTCCTCCATGGGCCATAGTTTGAGGATGCCTGGTCTATTCCATAGAAAAAGGGGGTATTAAATACAGAAACCAAATATCTGCTCACTAGCCCAGGAAAGCAGCAAGGAAGCTGGTTCTCTGTTAAAAGTTCTAGCTTGAAAAATGTCTCCTGTGAAATAGTAAACCTAAAGATAGGGTTGAAGTTCAAGTTTATATTACCTTCATGGCATCATAACAATCCAATGCCAGATAAAAAACAGATTTGAATAGGAATTTTTATATATTGTGAAAGTGTGATCTTTAGGAAATAACATTAAATTTAAAAACAAACTAGTGAATAGTATACTTGCATTTATCTAGGGAAAAATGCAAATTTGATTCTGTAAAAAAAATACAAAGAAAAGATAAATCAAAAGCTAATTAAATTATTTGCCTGTGGGAAAGGAGAGAATAGAGCAACAGGAGAAAGACAGAACCTAGACTTACTCCTGCAAATTTACTTTACTTTTTAGATTTCAACTTGAAACTATATAAATTTTTAACATAATTATAAAACAAAATTTAATTGAGAATTGTAAATGCTAATCAATGTTTATGTATCAAGTTGCTGGCTTAAACTTAACACAGCAATTATTTCAAGTGACATCAAACAGAGAAAGCTGATGTGATTTCTTCGTGGAATATACAAGGACCAGGACTAAAAAGAAATTTTAAACTGTTTCCCAGTAACCACACTGTTAGTGATGCCATTGTATTGTCATATTGATATTAACATAGAGATTAAATAATTTTATTACTGTCCAGGATAATTAATAAGGAACCAACATATTCAACATAAGAGAGAGAGAGGAAAAAAGAAACCTAACATAAAATCCAAAATGTTAAGTAAAACTCCTATAATCCCAAATTTGAAAATTTCTTAAGAAAAGCTTGTTTGTAAGGTTGGTCCCATGAACTTGGATTTCAGGAGGGTTCCCACCATTACCAGATTGATAATAGCGCTGACTGGCCTAAACCTCACAAGGAGGTTTAAGCTGAACACATGCTCTCTTTCTGAGAGTCCGGAATTTTGCATATACCAAGCAGAGGTTGCTACATGGCCAGCCCTGGATAAACACAGTTGGCACTATGTCTGGAGTGAGATTCCCTGGTAGGCATTTCATGTGTGTTGTCCACCTTATTCCTGAGGGTATTAAGATCATCTTGTATGACCCTGTGTGGCTTGAGGCTTTGCTCCTCTCCCTTTACTGGTGTTGCTTTATACATCACAGCCACGAATGCAACTACATGCTGAGTCCTTCTGCATCCTGCTAGTGAATCACTGGTGGTATCAGGAACTCCTACTACAGTGGCAAACTACAGACTAATAAGCTGGTTTCCTTGACACGTAAATTGCATCAGACAAAAAAAGGGGGGGAAACTATAAGGAAATTTAATAATAAATGTTTAATTCTGACTTCTTGTTTCAGTGTCTCTAATATAAATGGCAAACTGACAGAAAACAAATATGACTGAAAAATTTAAAAATTGTTATTGAGAAACCATAAAACTTAAAAGAAATTCAAATAATTAAAATTTCAAATATAAGTCTGTGTCATTAAATCACAATGTGTAAGTCTGTGTCATTTATAATCTTCAAGTCACTTAAGTTTAAAATTGTACCAAGATTTTTGGGATATCCTATACAAATAATCTAAATTTGGCTGAAGAAAAATATAGAAAACCAGAATATATTCATGATCATCAAAAAATGTAAATCAACAGTCAAAAATATATCTATAAAAAATGACTAAGCCAAAATTATTTACAGACAATATTACCCAATCTTAAAGAAATAGGTAACACCTATGTTAAGCAAGATATTCCAGAAAAAGAAAAGGAAAGCTATCTTGCTCATTTTATAACGCTAGTATAATCTTATGTTCCAAATGACAAAAACTGTATAAGAAAAAACTATAGGCAATTTCACTTACCAACATAGATAAAAAAAAAAAAACTATGTAAGTGAGTAATCAACTTAATCCAGCAAAGAGTATGTGTCTACG
Source organism: Galagoides demidoff (assembly GCA_963574575.1). Classification (NCBI taxonomy): domain Eukaryota; kingdom Metazoa; phylum Chordata; class Mammalia; order Primates; family Galagidae; genus Galagoides; species Galagoides demidoff. Next base: position 2,780 of record CAUYQV010051691.1, on the reverse strand, counting down.
CCACCTACACATCTGTATCCGTGTACATACATCTGTGTGCATAACTACATCACAAAAAAGGAAGGTGCATCTCAGGAATTCAAGGCTAGATTAACATTAAAAAATCTATTAATGTAATCTGTCATTTTAATAGATTAATGAAGATTATTTCAAAAGATACAGGGAAAAAATTAACACCCGTAAATTGTCTTTTATTAAGTGCCTCTTAGCAAGTTGAGAATATGAGGAAAATTCCTTAATCTGATATTTAATAGTAAAACTTAAAAGATTCTCCTTAAAGTCAGAAACAAGAATGTTTGTTATTACTATTTCTATTAAACCCTGTGCAGAAAATCCTAACCAATTTTAAAAGTATTAAAAACATAAGGATTAAAAAAATAGTCATTGTTCACAGATAATGTGATTACACAGAAGATCCAAGAGAATCTACACATTGTTAAAACTATTAAGACAATTCAACAGGTTACTGGATATAAGAAAAAAATTACTAGCATTCCTATCTATAAGCAACACCCAAGCAGAAATGTATTAAAAGGTCTCATTTGTAATAGAAACAAAATCATAATGTGCCTAAGAATATATCTAATCAAATCTGAGTAAGACCTCCTTGGAGGAAATAACAAAACTTTATTGTCAGGCATAAATGGAAACATAAATGAATGGGAAGATATACCATTGGTGGATGAGAAAATTCAGATTCACAATAATGTCTCTTCTCCCTCAATTAGCCTATAAATTCAATTCCAATAAAAATCCCATGAGTGTTGTTAACAGACTTAACAATATGACCCTATAATTCACATGCAAGAGAACAGACTAAAATCTTAGGATACATTTGAAGAAGAACAATGTGAAAAAACTTACCTTGACAAGCATCATCCTATTATAAAGCTTCCATAATTTAGATGGCATTATTCTGGCACAGAGATAAACAAATCAACTACACAAAATAGAAAACCCAGAAATAGAATCTCATATATAGGGCAATTTGGTACTAGAAATGAGAAAGTTAACAAAACAAATTATTGAGGAAAGAATAAATTATTTTTAGAATGATGGTAAGAAAATTAGTCATACAAATAGAAAAAAATTAAACCATCTCACAAAATACATCCAAGGTAAATTTTTAACACCTAAATCCAGAAAGCAAAGTTATAATGATTTTAGAAGAAAAAAAACAAAAATTAACCATATGGCATGAAAACAGGAAAACTTTTCTTAAGACTCAAGAAAGTACAGCCCTTAAAGGAAAAAGCTGAAAATATTTACACATAAATTTTAAAACTTCTATGTGTCAAGACAGCATAAACAAAGTAAAAAGACAAGCCACAAAATGGTACAAATTCACAATGCATAAAATCAAAACCAAGGCTCGGTGCTGGCCACATAGACCAGAGCTGATGTGTTCGAATCCAGCCCAGGCCTGCCAAACAGCAATGACAACTACAATCAAAACATGGGTGGGCATTATGGTGGGCACCTGTAGTCCCAGCTACCTGGGAGGCTAAGGCAAGAGAATCCCTTAAGCCCAGGAGTTAGAGGTTGCTGTGAGCTGTGATGCCACAGCACTCTACCCAGGGCGACAGCTTGAGGCTCTGTCTCAAAAAAATAAAAGAAAAAAGAAAATAAACTAAAACCAAATTATTATAAAGAACTAAGTCAAAAAGGAAAAGACAGCTAAAACCAAAAATATATAAATAAATTACAGCAAATGGCAAAAAAAACACATAAAAGGTTGTTTATCCTCATTAACTATTAAAAAATTACAAATTAGAACAAAATTATATTTCATATTATAGTCTAATAATTATAAGTATCAGCAAATATATGAGGAAAAGGAAACCTGCCCTGCTAGCAAAGTGCAAATTTGTATTGCTGCTTTGGGAGACAGTTGGTGGGAAGCTGATCGTGATTACAACTAACAAATACATGCCCAAAAGAAACTCTGCTGACATGTGTGTGCAAAGGAACAAGCACAAAAGTGCTCATTGCAGCATTATTTTAACATTTACTAACTGGAAACAGACTCAGTATCCATAAATCAGCAAATAAGTAAATAAAGTGCAGTACATTTATAAATGAAATACTAAGGAAAGGATTGTAGATAAATCTCAAAAACATATTTCTGAGTGAAGAAACAAGCTCCAGAATTAGTACAGCGTGATACAGTTTACACAAAGTTTAAAATGCACAAACAATGGTATATATCAGAACTCTTGCAATGATGAAAACCTTCAGAATCTGCCCTAATACAATGGCCCTGTGTGGATGCTAAAGACTAGTAGTTTGGCTATTGCTCCAAAAGAATGGGGTGTGCTTTATTCATTTTAAATTCAGATTTAAATAGCCACATGTGGCTATCATAGGCCATATTGGCAGGAACATGTACATACATATAACTATAAGAACACGGAGGGGGGACACATACCAGCTTCAGGACAGTGGTTGGTTATCTCTGAAGCAGTGAAATGAAATGGAACAGAGTGTTAATGGGACTCAACAGTCTGTGTGGACTTTTATTTATTACAGCAAAAACAGAAAGCAAATACATCAAAATATTAATATTGGGCTCGGCACCTGTGGCTCAATCAGCTAAGGCACTAGCCACGTACACCTAAGGTGACGGGTTCGAATCCCCAGCCCGGGCCGCCAAAACAACAATGATGGCTGTAACCAAAAAAAAAAAAAAAAATGGCCGGGTGTTGTGGCGGGCGCCTGTGGTCCCAGCTACTGGGGAGGTGGAGGCAGGAGACTCGCTTGAGCCCAGGAGTTGGAGGTTG
>CAUYQV010051687.1:0-15408 GCA_963574575.1 Galagoides demidoff | reverse complement strand
ACATGTAAAAACCACTTTACATTTTGCAAAGGAAATCTAGATATTTAGCATTGCAGTCCTGCCTTGATTTACGGAACAAGTTACATTGTTAATGTATATTTAATTCATGGCTAATTCCTAAGATAAAAGGTACACAATCTTTATTCAACTAAGACAAGTTTAGTGTTTGGGGGGGGTTTTGGCTTTTGCTTTGGGACACTGAGTATCAGAGACAATTGCTCTTTAAAATTCTTATTAGTCCAGAAGTTCGTATCTTCATGTGCTGATTGAACGTGCCCTCCTGAATCTGAGCAGCATTACAAGACGCTGACATAAAAGCACTTGGCGTCGGGAGCAAATGTGTGGGAATCAATGACTAAGTTACCTTAAAGATAAATAACAGGAAGCTTTATCTTATCTCTTAGTAGTTTGGACTGAGAATTCACGACTTCTTTGAAAAACTACTCTGCTTTATTTTAATAATTACCACAGTACATTTTATTCTGTATACAACATGCCGATATCTATCTATTCTCTTTCATGTTTGCATGTACCAAAAGGAAAGGCAAATGGTTAGGATCAATTATATTTAATTGATCTATGTAAAATAATGCCTTTGACGTTTTCAAAAAGTAAAGAAAAAGCTTTAAATTAATGAAAGTTTCTTTTATGCTTGTAGCTATGATATTAATTATACTGTTTCTTTTCTTTTCTGTAATCGTTACAGTTGCACTAGTTACTTATATCCTAATTTTTTTTTTACTTTTTTTTTAGAAACAGAATCTCACTTTATCACCCTCAGTAGAGTGCTGTAGCATCACAGCTCATGGCAACCTCCAACTCCTGGGCTTAGGTGATTCTCTTGCCTCAGCCTCCCGAGTAGCTGGGACTACAGGCACCCGCCACAACCCCCAGCTATTTTTTGTTGCAGTTTGGCCGGGGATGGGATTGAACCCACCACCTTCAGTATACGGGGCCGGCGCCCTACTCACTGAGCCACAGGCACCACCCTTATATCCTAATTATTAAAAATTAAATATCCCTTCAGAAATACTTGCCACTAATACAGCAATAAGATATTAATGGCAAGATGTTATGACATGGGGACTTTGTGAACGTTTCTATATTTATTTACATAGACATTAAAAACCAAATCGACTTCTTGACCTCTTAAGAATTCTTTAAATAATTATTTGAAAATAAAATATTTCTATCTTCAGAAATATTAACCATTAACATCATGAGGCTTTTAGCGATAATAAAAATGAATATAGTTATGAAAACTTTTACACAGCTATTACTAAACAAAATCAAGTAAGGTATTCTCTGACTGTTATTAATTCATTGATTTAAAAAAAGTTTCTTCAATAAATATATGAGTGACACTCCCTGAGGGATACATTGTAACAAAAAGGGAGATTCCAGAGCAGAGTTGGATACAAACTAAACTTCAATATATCTATGGAATTTTAGTAACAATTGTATCAAAAGGGTAAATTTATGAAAAATATACAAATACATTGTTTTTATTCAATGTATTACATTTTTTCTAAATTTTCACAAAAAACCAAGGGAATTCTCTCTTCTTATGAAAACAGATAAGAAATTCTATCAGTTTATAATAAAAATAGACTTCAATTAAAACAAACTTATTCCAGGACACTCCAATACACATGCTACATATTATCTTTCAGGTACATTCAGGTTAAGAGCCAACCCTCCCCGCTACCAGGTCCAGGGACTCCTCCTTTTTAAAGGTATTTCATATCAAACAGACAGCAACTCTATCATCACAAGTAATTGAAGGCTTGTTACTCACTCAGGAATATACCAGGGGGTCTTCAAGGTGATGTCTAAGAGGACAGAGAGAGAAAGAGGGGATGAAGCTCACTTCTGGTGGCCCGTCCCTGGTGGGTATGCTCAGAGGTGGCATTTTGGGAGGGCGAGTTGATATCAAGTCTCAGGTGCCACTTACCAAGCAGAAAAACAAATTATTTGCTAACTGGTCAGCCTAATGCCACTTCAAGGAACTCATTGTTCCCAAACTTATTTCTCCCTGAATCAACCATCAGAAAATAAATTGGTTATATAATAAATAAAACATTAACAATTATCAAGTGGGTAATGGCTGTCAATATATTTGTGTATGGATTTTCTGATAACTCCAAGTTATAATATTATTTCTACCATCAGTAAGTTTTAATGCCCTGTGTAAAAATTAATAGTATGGTGCAATTAATTCAAGAGATCTTCCAGATAACCAAGAATTAGATACTGTTATTCTCCCGTCTAATATATAGGCAAACAGGCTAAGTAAAGTTTCCTAAGTAAAATATTCAATGTCATTCAGATTGTAGAAAGAGACTCCATGCAGTCTGTTATATATTAAATGTTACTTTTTAGAAACTGTACATAATTCAGAGAGCGAAAATTTATATCTAAATATGTTATAAAAGGTAATGGAAAGCAGAAACACCTACAAATAATTTAAATTATACATTAAATGTTTAAATTAATACAGTTAAATTAACTTAAATATATTAAATTCCCTCCACTAAGTTCATATGTTAAAAGCCCTAACCCCTAATGCAGGTCATTTAAAATTGCAACTTCGGCTCGGCACCTGTGGCTCAAGCAGCTAAGGCGCCAGCCACATACACCTAAGGTGGCGGGTTCGAATCCCCAGCCCAGGCCCACCAAACAACGATGGCTGCAACCAAGAAATGGCCGGGCGTTGTGGCGGGCGCCTGTAGTCCCAGCTACTTGGGAGGTGGAGGCAGGAGACTCACTTGAGCCCAAGAGTTGGAGGTTGCTATTAGCTGTGATGCCACACTCTACCCAAGGGGATAGCTTGAGACTCCGTCTCAAAAAAAAAAAATTGCAACTTCTGGGAGGGAATTAGGGTTAAATTAGTTCTGGAGAGTGGAGATTTCATGCAAGGATTAGCACCCTCCTAAGAAGAGATGTCTTTCCCTCTCTCTCCATACCAGACACCAAGGACAAGCCACAAGAAGCCAGCTGTCTGTCAGCCAGAGAGTGAGCTGCCCTCATCAGGGCTGAGCTGGCCAGCACCTTGACCCTGGAATTCCAAACCTGCAGGTGTGAGAAACTAATTTCTGACCTTTATGCCATCTAGTCCATGGCATTTAATTATACTAGTACAAGGGAACTCAAATGCAGACTGACTACAGAGATTTGCTCTTTACCCCAGTGCTATAATAACATTGCAATCTTTACGCCAGCACTGTCCTGTGTACCTGTGTGTGTGTATTGGAGCCAGGGATGTAAACCTGTGAGTGCTTGAATAATAGTTTTTAACACCCCATGTAAATATGCTGTACTTTTAAAATCCTGAATTTCTTCACACAGTAAAGCAGAATCAAAGTGAATATAACCATGGATTTTCTTAGAGACAGCATCAGAAAGTTTGCAGCCAACTTGCACTAACAGACACTGGTCTTCTTGGGCTGGGAACCCCTCTAAGGAGAGAAGCAGCTGAACTGCAGAGGAGGAAGGGACTCCCTGGCTGTCACAGTCACTGCCCAGCCCTCAGGCAGTGAAGTCTCAGATCTCCACTAAGTCCCCCAGATCACTACCCTTTGTACGGTGAACTTCAAAAGTTAGAAACCTTTTAAAGCCTCTGCTCGAATACTACTATATCCTCCAATAGTTCTTTTCAAAGACCAATGCTAGGGACCTCAAACACCTCAGAAACCCGCCTTTTGGAGGAACAGATCTAAGTGTCCGCAGAGTGAGTGAGAAACTACAGCTATCACGTCCTGGGGTTTGCTCTGATTATTTACAGCTTTTCTGGACTGAGACATTGTACTCCACAGGTGTTTCTGCTTTCCATTACTGTTTAAAATGTAGTTAGATACACATTTTCACTATCTCAATTACATAAAGTCTTTCTAAAAAGTAAATGGATTTTATTTGCACAAAGGCTGTAACCTTTATGAGGGCTTCTAGTTAGAAAAAAACGGTGGTCATACGAGAGATTCCAACAGAGGATATTTATACGATGCTGTGATACCGAATCAGATAAGTTAGAAATGGTGAGGTAACCCAGTGACGGGAACAGCAAGAGGCAGCCATCACCTACAGGTCAAGAGACGATAAAATCAGGGGGTGTCAGGACAAAGAGCCTGCTGCAGCTGGTACCCCGTGGACCTGAGGCTGTCTGTGAAGGGGTGCAATGAGGCTGTGTAGGGAGCGTCTGGAGAAGGTGGGGCTGCAGCCACCTGCTGCTGTGGAGACAGACGCAATTGCTCTGGCAGTGGTGGCTGAAGGGCGGCAAGCACAGAGGGAGTGCCATGTCCCTTCCACCCTCAGCTGCTTCCCAGCCTCCCTCTATGGCCTCCCTCTATGGCCCTCAACTGCTTCCCAGCCTCCCTCTATGGCCTCCAGTAGGGGCAGGAACAGAACCTCAGGGCAGAAAAGAAACATGTTTGCTGGGTCCTAGCCCTAGGAATGGCAAAGCAGCCTGCACTAGGATGACTTCCCAGTTAAAGAACAATAGTGTGATAGCCTATTTCCCCTTTAACAAAGGGGGAGGCTTTTTTTGGAGGGGGTGCTCCCTGAGGAGTCCCCGCTTAGCTTTCTTCCTCACACTGAACATCTATTAGTGAGGGGCTGTGGCTGTTCCGTGAAAGGCTTACGTGGTTGACCTGTGTATGTAAGTGATAATTCTACTAATGTTGCTACCAGGTAACGAGGCTGTATATTTTAATAAGAGTTGCACTTTTCCATTAGAAAGTGGACGTATGAACCTTTAAAGTTGAAAATAGCGCCAACTTGAACTTAAATCCCAGTTTTGCTACTTTCTAGTGGAGTGATTTAGGGAAAATTACTTACTTACACGTTCGGAACCTCTTTTCAAGTCTATAAAATGAGGATAATGCCTATTTATAAGTTATCAAAAAAATGAAAGCTGCCGCTTACACACACATCCACCTCCTAGCCAGCGCCTATTTTATAGAGCTGCCCCACATAACGCGCTGATATCACCGTTGATGGGATGAACTTGCCTTTGAATAACACCATTTAATTTTCATACAATCTCAGTAAATAAGAGGAAATCAGATCTGTTTACTGAACGCTCCCTGTGTGTGGTGCACTGATAAAAACTTGTACGGACAGTACCTTTATTTACATATCGTTTGCTTTTCCAAATGAGTGAAATGAAGCTTAGGCAGGTGAAGGGCTCAGCTGAGTTTTGCACAGTAACCGTTTAAGAACAATGTGCTTTTGCTGTTTTTGTCATTATGATTTTTTTGTGGTTTTATTTATTGTTTTAGTCACAGTTCCAGAAATATGAAATATGCCCGTTTAATTCTCAGAAGTTCAGCTAACTAGTGGATAACCTACAGATTTACTTTCTTATTCTGTGTCAGGAATACATTTTATTTGCTGCACTTTTTTGCCACTGTAGACAATATTTACCTTATTTTTTAGTATTTCTAGTATACTGTGTTGCCACATCACTACTACGTAATGAATAAAAAATAGCAACTTGAAATATTGATACATTTTGCTTATTTTTAGAAGAGTTGGCAATTTATTTCCTCAAAAACGTAAAATTATTCTGTTCTTAACATGTCCTGCCTGTATGGATACCTATAAAGATAGATCTTTTTTTTTTTCAGTTTTGGTTTGAATTAGCCATTTAACATATTTTATTTTGTTGGACCAGCACAGGAAAGTGAAAAAAGGAGCCGGGTTTTAGAAGAATTTCGTTTGGTAATTTTATTATGTTTTATCCTTTACACTGTACGTCTAACAAATAAAATATTTCTCTGTATTCTTTTTCTAATTCACAAATGTTTCTCATGTCCTGCGTCCATGATTAAGACGCACATATTTTATAGGCTATCAATAAACCAAGAGGCATTATGACTTTAAATCATTCTATATTTTAAACGCTTTGGAGTTTAGTATTTTGATTTATGATTTAAATTTGCTATAGGTATATTTTATTTGAGACAGAGCCTCAAGCTGTCACCCTGGGTATAGTGCCATGGCATCACAGCTCACAGCAACCTCCAACTCCTGGGCTCAAGTGATTCTCCTGCCTCCACCTCCCAAGTAGCTGGGACTACAGGTGCCCACCACAATGCCCGGCTATTTTTTGGTTGCAGCCGTCATTGTTGTTTGGCAGGCCCGGGCTGGATTCAAACCCACCAGCTCAGGTGTATGTGGCTGGCGCCTTAGCAGCTTGAATCACAGGCGTTGAGCCTCTAGCTACATTTTAAGTTTTCATCCAAATTGCTTGACTCAGAATATATTTCTCATTTTTAATAGAGTATATGGCTGTGAAGTTTATAAATAAATGAACAAGAATATTAAATTTTTAAACACTGAATACCGATTGATTGAAATAACTCCCCATAAACATATTTATAATCACAGATAGAAGATGGTAGTTTAAAACAAATAGCAAGAAGCCTTCCAATACGGCTGCTTCATGAGAAAATTCAAGAGCTAATACAGCCTCCCGGATAACGACAGTGCCAGCACAATTGTGAGCATTCTAAGGACAATTTATCCCTCGGAAAGTAACCACATCTGAAATTGCTGCTTTGTCCACCAAAATCGTGGACAGCGTATAAATGGTTAGCCATAAAAAAATGAAGCATTAGTATAGGAGAAATAGAATTTCATCATTTTTTCCTTATCACAATCAGTTTTCACTTCACCACATTAAGTAGAACATCCATGTACTCCTGTTTTAGCTTGCAGGCTTGGAAGACGTCAGTTTCCATCGAAAATCTGAGCCTTTTTCTTAGAGTGGTGGTCCAGGAACTCTCTTCCCCTTGACAGTCATCATTCTAACTACCAAAAGGCTTAATGTTTTTGTTCACAAGTATTAAGCTTGGGTCTGTGATTCAAGGTATGCCTCAAATGAATAACTAAACCCAAGTGTGCGGATCGCCACAGGATTGAGGCTGGTGATTTCCTTTTTAAATCTCTAGCAGCTCACAAGGTGGAAATGTTGTTAATTAGGGCTGCTGTGGTCTTTGGAGTCCACAACTCCTGTGGAATACTGAGTTCATTCTTAAATTTCCCATTCAAAATGTACCATCTCCTTGGCCATGTTGCCATCCGGGCCACCATGGTATCTCCTGGATTCTGAAATAATATCCTAATCCATGTCCTTCATCTACTCCAGAAACAATGCTATCTAGCCAAGCTGGCTCTTAGCTACACAGCTGTCAGAGTGATCCGTGTTAAACAAATTTAGGGTTAGGGTTAGATGCATTTTAAGAAATTTAAAATTCTTTCTTCTTGTTAGTGGGCCATCATTTAAATTCCAGTCCATAAATTAACTTACTGGGGTTCAGGCACACAGACATCAGGACCTTAGCCCTGCTCTTTCTTGTTCCCTGTGACCAGCTTTCCTCTCTAGCTCCTAAGCCTCCGTGTCATAAATACTGATAATCCTCGAGCAGCTACTAGAAGTAACTTCTTGTAAGAAACAGGTATCTGCTTATAACTTAAGTAATTAAGGCAAATTAATTTTAACACCCCGAGAAAGCCTGGTCAGTGCATTAAAAATCACGGATGCAAGCAAGCAAATGAATGATGAAAACTTTTCTGAATCCTACTTCTATTTCTGAATTCAGACACAAATGCCCGACACACCTGTGATAGGTTTATCACATCGTCAAGATTATTAAAAACATTATATCCACGATAAAAACTGAAAACTGAGTCTTACATATTAGTCATATATCTTTAATTTTATTAACGGAATCTGGCAGTTTTTTCTTCTCCTCTTTACCTAAAGATCAGATTTCAGAGCTGTTCACAAGGACATTATTTTTCCCACTGCCCTGGAGAGTGGGTCTGCCAAACGGAAAGGGGAGAGGGGAGGAGCTTGTTAAAAGGGGAAGATGGATGGGCGTGTATAACTGCTATGCCAATTTGCCTGAAAATAGGTACAGTCAGTGGGAATGCCCTGACAGTCCTCTCCTGGTCCCCAGTGAAAGAAACCTCTTGGAAGTCACCAAAAGGAATTTTTAAAACTGTTCTGTTTTCTTTGATTTGTTAAAGACCACTAATAAGGAAAACCACGCACTTGTCTTACAACCATGGGTGAAATGTTAATGCTGATTAGTGAGTCACAACAAGACTGTAGTGTTTCTAATTAATCTTATGTGCTGCCTAATTCATCATGGAAGAGGTTGAAGGAAGCCAATTAATTAAAAGATCTTGGAAATGTTTAAATAAAATTCTCATCAACATAAAAGGTGCATAAAAACACAATCATTTTAGTCAAATATGATTCTACCAAAGGATATCAGCCATAAGAAAAAAATGCATATAAAATAGACACACACAGCGTGCACTGTTATTTCATTTGTAACAGGTCACCTGTCCGCTCTGCCAGAGTTGATCAGCAGTACATGGACATTTTCTTTCTCCTTCCAGCCAGGGAAGCAAGTTGGGATATAGGAAATTATTACTCCCTTTCTTTCAGACTCATTAAACTGAGTATCTGGGAATGCGTAACACCCAGGGTGTACTTAGCATCCTAGTGTGGCAGTAAATATCTCATGCATTACAAATATCACTGTCCTATTGGGGTACGATGTGAATCAGTGTAACCAACAGGAGGACAGAGAAGGAGAACGTGACATCCTGGGAACCCGCCTCTGACACGCACGCAGGTTGTTCCCAGAGGCAGGTGGACGAGGCAGGTTGACCAGCTGACTGCACTTTCGAGTGTCAACAAGACGAGCCACCAGGTTCAGGTCCCCGGTAAGAATGGACAAGTATGTACACATATAAAACACATCCCCACAACCTACAATATACCAGCCACTCATAAAAAAGATTGAAATAATGCCTTTCAGCAACCTGCATGGAAGGGGAGGCCATTACCCAAATGGAAGTAACTCAGGGATGGAAACCTAAACACCATTATGTTTTCACGTGTGAGGGGAGCTGGTCTATGGGCATGCGCAGTCATACCGCCTGAGACGCATTAGAGCAGCTGGTCTATGGGCATGCGCAGTCATACTACCTGACACACATCAGAGGAGCTAGCACCTGAAATGCATTAGAGGAGCTAGTCTATGGGCATGCGCAGTCAGTCATAACACCTGACGCGCATGAGCAGAGCTGGTCTATGGGCATGCTCAGTTAGACCGCCTGACACACAAGAGTGGAGCTGGTCTATGGGCATGCGCAGTCAGTCATAATGCCTGACGCGCATGAGCAGAGCTGGTATAGGTATGCGCAGTCATACCGCCTGACACACATGAGTGGAGCTGGTCTATGGGCATGCTCAGTTAGACCGCCTGACACACAAGAGTGGAGCTGGTCTATGGGCATGCGCAGTCAGTCATAATGCCTGACGCGCATGAGCAGAGCTGGTATAGGCATGCGCAGTCATACCGCCTGACACACATGAGTGGAGCTGGTCTATGGGCATGCGCAGTCATATCATGTGAAGTAAACTTCCATGATCGACAGGACCAAGCCTAGCCCAGGCCTTTCAACACAGGCCTGGATTAATAAATTGTGGGTTGTGTGTACCGTGGAATACTATTCAGCTATAAACAAAACAAACAGACTTTCAATCTTTTGTAACACCTGGGCTGATATGAAGAGTTTCCTCCTTCCTATCAGGAAAGCCTGGCAAGAATGACAAAATGAGCATCACAGGTACCAATATGAAACTATTGGACGCCAACTCTGTGCTCCCAGGGGAGAAAAATGGAATCACATCCAGATGGGGGAGGGGGAGGGGCTAGATAATTTCCACCCAATAGGACATGACACTGATATACCTGAAATTAAAAAAAGACCAGTCCTATATTCAGAAACATGTAGACTCATTTAATAATTTTGAGTCTATCTAAATTGGTTCAAGTTTATTACTAGATAATTTAAACATTTAGCTAGGTGTAAGCTTTCTGTTCTTACCATTATCAGCTTAGGATTTTTAAGTGTTTTTGTTGTTGTTGTTTAAAACATAGTTAATTTTTTAAAGAAACCACACACAAAAAATTGATATGAAAGCCTCTAAATCCATCAGTGTAAATAGTTGTATTCCGTATAACAAGATACTCAATTTAGGGTTCCCTTTGGGGAGGAGTCGTATCTTGATGTGCCTGCATTACTAATAATTTTATAAATATGAAACCAATATTCAATTATTAATTATTAAAGATCAGGAACAAAGTCTAGACAAAAGGGAACAGTTATGAGAAATCAACTCCTCAGCCCCGAAAGCCTCATGCCTCCCTGTGCAGAGACGCCACTTAGGCCGGAGTGACCCTGCTGGAACCCGCTCAGGGGACTGCGCGGTGCGGGGAGTCCGTGCCCAGACAGCGCCCTGGTGAAGTCGGTAAGAACCTCACAGACGATGGCTCTGCCCACAAGCGTTCCTTCTAAACCCCTGTGTTTACTCCTGCCACGCAGGACCAGGGATATTGTCTTCTGCAGACTGGGTCGCCTCCCGGAGGTCTGGGTGTCCTAGCGGGACATGGACAGCTGCACTCTCGCCGGGCTCGTGGCTCCAGGCAGATCGTCCCTGTGCCCCCGTCACAAGCAGACATGGTGGACCATGGATGGCCTTTCCTGCCCAAGTCGCACATAAAACTCTGCCCCTGGCACCCAATGACATCAAGGCCTGGGGAGCTCCTTTCCCGGGTCTGGCTCAGTGAGATGGCCCCAAACTACTACAGCCCTTGAGGAGGCATGTTAGATGCTGTCACTCAGGTGACAGGTGACTGCGCTGGTCACTTCACAAGCAAAGCCCAGGAACCCCACGATACTGCTGTGTACCTCCTAAGCCAAGGAAACTGGCCGACTGAGAAAGGACGTGTCCCAAATAAAGTGGCCCTGAGGCACTCGGCGCAGTGCAGGTGGGGGCTCGGGAAACCACCCATTGCACACACATTCCAGATTTGTTTCAACTCACAAACAAACAACACCAGGTCACTATGCTTTACATCACTGAGGTGCCCAGATTAGCAACAACAAAACAATCTAAGAGTCTTTGATTCTTTCTTCAAATAGCTGCCTTCTTTGGTGTTATCTCCCAGGTTAGAGCTGTGTTTTATGAATTGACATAATGATTGTAATTAACAATTGCTGCCTATATGGTGGCTGTGAGTTACACATATGAATCACTGCCTTCAAATATAACCCAAAGTAAGTATTGTAGATGAGATGCCCCTCATGTAGCGCCCAGAAAATACTGCAAGAATATGAGCTGAAAGATTGCGGGACCTGGGCAATGGGGTAAAGTCCCCTCAGAAGCAGAGACTTGTTTCTTGCACAGCATATTGAAATAACTTGTGTGTTTTCCTCAAATTGATCATCATGCATTTAAATGCCACCTATTTATTCAACACCTCCTGTATACATTATACTCAGTTTGACATTTTGAAAGATAAATTAGTCTCAGGCATGCCCTATTCTTGGAGGATTTTATTTTTCCACTGAAGAATCAAACAGTTGAATAATCAAACAATTAGAAAAGAATTAGTGGGAGTAGGGCATTAAGCTCATAGCAACAGCATCCAATTCATCACCTTTGGGTGACACTATGGGTTGGCTCGTTGATTTACAAAATCTTTCTCCATTTTTCTCCGTTACTAATAGCACGTGTCTGTGGGGACAGCCACTCAGATCTAGTTGGTTTTGGTTATACAGGTGCATGTACTGAAATAGATGATAAACGATTTTGCAGCTGCTCTTGTGTTTATTTGTGTAGTTATGCCTCATTTGGGGGGCCCAGGGCAGCATAATACCCCTTTCCTAATAAAAGGGTCTCTCTTCTGTGGCTTCTTCAATCTGACTTAGGGGCGATGACCTGCCTGTTGTGGCAGGAGTATAAGTCTCTGGATGGTGATGTAGGTGGCTCAAGGGCAGGATGTGTTTATTTTATGGGTTGGAAGGCAGGATGGGTGGATGGAACTTTATTGAGCATCTAATAGTGGACTCATGCATATTCTTGATTCAAACATGATTTTCCATCTGTGGGTTCAGTGTTTGCCTTTCTTTACCCAGCATGCTGGGAAGATTTACATGACACCAGGCCATGGTGAATGCTTTAAGAACTTTCCCTAGGACTGGTAATAAAGCACTTCAGAGGCCTTAACCAGATCAATATTCTGCACATATCAATTTATAATACACGTCTTTATGCAAAGGAGTCCACAGCATACACGCCAACAAGATGAACCACTGGACAGTCAGTAACTGGGTTGCTCTGATCCTGAGCTGAGCTGCACGATGTTTGATGGCTGACACAGGAAACAGATCATTGGGCATGTTTATGTTGAATAGTAAATCAGCTTCCAACTTGAACTCATCCAACAGTAGAGTTTAAAGCTTATTTCCCAGCGAGCAGTGGTCAGAACAGAGTACCCAGATTAGAAAGAAAGAGGCTGCATCTAACTAAGTCACTCCTGGTGTGGACACGGACAGTCATCAAGTGTTTCTCAGGGAGCTTCTGGGCAAAGTAACATCAAACAAATTTGGAAGTAAGACTTTATTCCCTCCTCCCTAATAATCTCTCCCTAAAGACTCTTGAGATTTTTACATGAAATACTGATGTGTTATAGTGCATTTATATAATAGTTCATAGTTATCTTAATTTTGATAGATGAAATCAACAAAAAAATTTCATTTATGCATTTCGTTATAATAATAATAGAAATAATCAAAATACACTATTACGATGTATAAAGAAAATTCAGCTGTGATAAAAGCAAGAAAACAAGCAAAGAAAAACCTGCCTAATTCTATGCTCAAGTAATAAATAATAAAATCGAAAGATGCAAAACAGCAAGAAAATGTAGATCTGAGCTATAAAAATAAACAATGTGAAATTATTTGAGATAAAAATTATTGCTGCAAATGGATTTGATGTAGAAATGTACTTTCATGAAAAATTTAATGAAAACATATCTGTTTAGTTTGTTTTCTTTGTGGCTATGTCAGCTAAGAGAGTTTTAGCTTCTGTTTGTTTAAAACCACAAAAGCATTTTGAGGTGTGTGAGAACTTTCAGGCCTGCCCTGTGGTTTTGGGGAAGTTCTCTCACAGATCAGGTTGGCCCTCAGCTGTGAAGACAATTGGGGGTGACCAGATTTTAACATTGGTAAAGTGTGACACAATTGAGGGGGGAGGGCAGGACCTCAGGAGGCAGGGCCTGACAACAATGCAAACTTTGATAAGCAGTTCTTGATAATCAGTTCTCAAGACTTATTTGTTATTATTAAAGTTTAACATTATAAAATTAACAAAAATAATATAAAACTCATATCCTAGTGGAATAGCCACCATATATTCCCTTCCTATTCTCCTGTTCCCAAGCTTGTCGTGCATTCTTTCCAAAAATCATACTTTTTAAAAATGCAGTGGGACATGGGACAAATTGTTAAAAATTGGGACTTTCCCACCAAAAGCCGGACGTCTGGTCACCTTACTCAAGAGGGAGGGGGGCTATTTGTTTGTTCCAGACAGTTTGGCTCCTTCTGAGCTAATTGTCCTTGCCTAGAATCAAGGGAGGCAGCCAGTCTCCTTCTGATACCTTGCCCAGGAGGGGAGTAGGGAGTTTACATTAGCCTTTTCATTTCCAGATGAGGTTACATTAACCTCTTCATTCCCAAATGGAGTTACATTCACCTTTTCAGCAGCCAGAAAACTGTATATTCCCTTCCCATTCTCCTGCTGTTCCCTAGCTAGTCGTGCATTCTTTCCAAAAATTGGGACTTTTTAAAAACGCTGCGGGACATGGGACAAATTGTTAAAAATCGGGACTGTCCCACCAAAAGTGAGACGTCTGGTCACCTTACATAGGGAGCGAGAGAGACACAAGGTGCACAGGTGGTTGGCACGGCACTTACCTGCTTGATTTGTGGTTACATTTACAGACACATACTGCCGGGGTCCTGGGCTCAAGTCGGACACTCCATTCACTGCCTCAATCTCAAAGGTATAGTTTGTGTGAGCGAGCAGGTCCACCATCATGACAGAGGTGTTTCTCAGGCCGCTTTGCTGGGGGAGGTACCTGACATGCCCACCGCATGCCTCGCACACCCCTGCATGGGAACGGCACTTCTTGCATGCAATATAATAGGACACATCTTTCCTTCCACCAGAGTCAGCAGGCGGAATCCATTCCAGAAAGACACTAGTTTCATTAACATTGGAGATGGCATTCCGAGGAGCAGAGGGGGGTCCTGGGTTGCAAAGTGAGAAAAACACGTTTTAAGATGATATCAAGTAGACGTCGTTTACACACCAACCCCTGCTCTGAAGGAAAGAAACCAAATTTCCAATCAGTCTTTTATGTCCTAGTTTCTCACTGTCTTTGAAAAATTCTGTTATCATTTTATAGAGATAATAGTGAGATTCACATCCTATAGAAGCAGCTTCTCTTAACAAGGTGATAACATTAGTTTAGTAAAAGCAGACGTTTTGCTCAATGTGTGTGCAAATAACTATGTAGTTAACCTATTACATACAAAAAACTTTGGTAAAATTATCTATTAAAATTATGAGGGGGCTCGGCGCCTGTGGCTCAATCGGCTAAGGCACCAGCCACGTACACCTAAGGTGGTAGGTTCGAATCCCCAGCCCGGGCCCGCCAAACAACAATGATGGCTGCAACCAAAAAATGGCCAGGCGTTGTGATGGGCGCCTGTGGTCCCAGCTACTTGGGAGGCGGAGGCAGGAGACTCACTTGAGTCCAGGAGTTGGAGGTTGCTGTGAGCTGTGATGCCATAGCACTCTACCCAGGGGGACAGCTTGAGGCTCTGTCTCAAAAAAAAAAAAAAATTATGGGGGAATGAAGCGGATATTTGCTCATTGATATCTGTGAAATAAATATAAAAGTAGCTACTAAAAAATGAATACAGGTAAAAATAGGGCTTTTCAGTGTGACTCTTGACTTTGGATTCTACAGCAAGTAAAAAGGATCTTTAGTTTCCTTCAAAACGGATTTTCTGTGGCCTCTGGATAAATCCCCTGCAGGATCTGAAACTCTCTCTTGTAGGTTAAGAAAGCACCAGGGTTTGAGTAGGTGGTGAACATTACATTCTGTAGTAGTTTGACATTTTATATATGAGGATTCTGAAAGTTATAAATCTTACTTAATTGAAAATATAAATTTATTTTTAAAATAACTCTGAAAGTGAACACAGTAGATGACCTAATACAAGGGTGATAGGGGAATGAGATTGTGAGGAGGGGCTTGGCACCTGTGGCTCAATCGGCTAAGGCACCAGCCACCTACACCTAAAGTGGCGGGTTCGAATCCCCAGCCCAGCCCGGCCCGCCAAACAACAATGATGGCTGCAACCAAAAAATGGCCGGGCGTTGTGGCGGGCGCCTGTGGTCCCAGCTACTTGGGAGGCAGAGGCAGGAGACTCGCTTGAGCCCAGGAGTTGGAGGTTGCTATGAGCTGT
>CAUYQV010051686.1:0-29773 GCA_963574575.1 Galagoides demidoff | reverse complement strand
AATGGCCGGGCATTGTGGCAGGTGCCTGTGGTCCCAGCTACTTGGGAGGCGGAGGCAGGAGACTTGCTTGAGCCCAGAAGTTGGAGGTTGCTATGAGCTGTGATGCCATGGCACTCTACCCAGGGGGATAGCTTGAGGCTCTGTCTCAAAAAAAAAAAAAAAAAAAGACAAGAACATAAAATAAAAAATATACTGACTGGGGGGCTGCACCTGTGGCTCAAGGAGTAGGGCACCAGCCCCATATACCAGAGGTGGTGGGTTCAAACCTGGCCCTGGCCCCAGTCAAAAACCACCACTACCACCACCACAACAACAATATATATAGATTGGGAAGGAAAAACTATAATTGCCTTTGTTTACAGGTGACACAACTGTGCATGGAAAAAATTTGAAAGAATCAACAAAAAGTCCTGCAATTATAGCAAAGTTTCAGGATACAAGGTTAATATACAAAGGTCAATCATACTTCTACATACAAGTGGAATTCAAAATTTAAATCAACATAAAACATCCCCACAAAGGAAATACCTAGATACAAGTTTTAAAAAGTGTGTAAAAGATATATAAAACTCTATGAAAAAAATCAGAGAACTGAGTGAATAGAGAGATATTCAGTGTTTATGGATAGGAAGACTTAGTATTGTCAAGATGTTAGTTTTTCCCAAATTAATGTATAGATCCAAAATTTATGTTGGTCAAAAATGGTAGTGTTGGCTTTAGGTTAAGCATTATGCTACTCTTTACTTTTATCTATATTTGGGTATTTACATAACTAAAGCCTTCTAAAAACTTGTCCTTAGTGTATCAATTCCCTGAGTGTTTATTGAGTGGACACTTAACCCAATAATCTGGGCATGGCCTCATAAAACTGAAGTCCTAAAAATGTAAAGATAGCCCCTCCTGATAATGACCATAGTATCAATACCCTCAGCAAGCATCTGGTTGGAGATTGAATCAGTCAACCCCTCTCTTTGTGTGTACCCATCAGGGCAGATTCTAATTTCTCTTTTTGCAGAACTGGAAGGAAGTAGTGATGCCATTTGCAGAGAGCTGCTCTATTAGGTAGGGATGGAACCACCCTTATTTCTTGGTAACAGATCACTGGGTGAATGTAGGGAAGTGACTGGATTGTTTCTTGGTTCTCTGAGTGATGAGGGACACTGACTTCAAATAAGAATGGAAACTTCCAATAAGAGAAGCCCTGGGCCTTAGAAAGATAGACTTTAGGGCACAAGGAGAGTTTAGCTCTTTTTATCCCTCCCCCCCCCCCAGAGAATAGGTTCCCCCCCATAGAAGAGGTTGCAGAGACAGTTGGGAAATAGGGAACCATCTTAAGTTGTCTCATTGCCTTGTGAAGACCTAAAATGCTCCATACAGGCTTCTTACTTCCACTTCTCAGCCTCCATAGGAAACTGAACTCTCCAGGGAACAGAAGTGAAATTGGACAATTTGTCTAACAAGGAACCTTGAGAATTGATTTCTTATTGGTCCAGAAACTGTAAATATTCCCTGTGTTCCTACAACATATCCCCCACCCTACCTGTGCGGCATCTTCTGGCCCAAAGATCTAACTTCATCACCTTTCCTGGAAGCAGAGTCAGCATCTTTGTTGTCCATCGTAAGGAAGGAAATGGAGACAATGTCATTCATGCCTGAGTGATGGTAGCAAGAAGAAAAACACCCAGTAGGTGACTTGAGGGGGTTGAGGGATGGCTGAATTAGTGAGGGGTAAGCTCTATTATCTCAGAGACACTGGAATATTCTATCCAGCCAAATCAGCACCCTTTTCTCAGCTCAGGACTCAATGGTGATTCTTACCCATCTTAGCTGAACCTGGTCTAGTTATGATGCTATCAAACCTTTTCCAAACAGAGTTGCCCTGGACAAAGTTGCAATGTCATTACAGCTCACAACAACCTCAAGCCCCTGGGCTCAAGTGATCTTCCTGCCTCAGCCTGACAACTAGGTGGGACTACAGATGTGCACCACCAACTCTGGCTAACTTTTCTATTTTTAGTAGAGATGGGGGTCTCAATTTTCCCACGGCTGGTCTCCAACTCCTGACCTCAAGTGATCCTCCTACTTTGGCCTCCCAGAGTGCTGGGATTACAGGCGGGAGTGACCATGCCTGGCTCTCATTTGATTTTGTTAATCTCCTTGTCCTTCCACTGCTACTTATGTGAACAATCCCACTGGATTGTTGTGAGAGGCAAATTAGCAAAGAACTTGTAACAGTGGGGGGGGATCATTTTTTATCCATGTATGCATTGAACAATTATGTTTATGCTTTTTATGGTCCAGATAACACACTGGCTACAAAAATGAACAAAGATGAATAATCTCTGATTTCAAGTGTCTTGAGGGCATGGTCTGCATATTTATAGATATTTGTTCCCAACCTCAGGCTGGATGCTGGCACTGTGCATATAGCAGTTGCTAGTGATTGTTAACCGAGTAAGGTGAATGAATGAATGAATGAATGAATAAGTGAATAAAAGTGATCTGATGAGAGCTACACTTCAGAATTTTCATCTGGAGATCTCAGGGTGATTTGAAGGAAAAGAGAATGAACACAGTGAGGACTAAAGACTAGTGAATTTAGCCACTCAGAAGTAATAAGAGTTGATTTGGGGTAGTTGGGGGAGGAGGTAAGTATAAGTGACTACAAAAACAGAATTTTCATTGTGGATGATTTAACAACTCATTGATAGATGGCCTTTGGCAGTGGAGGTAACAAGGGAAGAAGAGTAAAAATTTCAAATATAGGTGTCTAGTAGGACGGAGATTTCATTTGTGGAAATCATGGCTCCCAAAGAAAATAGATTTTATTTTGTGTGTATGTTAAGTTTTCCATGCCAGGGGGGAAGTGTATATTATAACCATATTATTTATGTTAGAATTAATACAGAGAATTTTTCATGAATGTATTCCTCAAAACAATGGTATATATGAATTATATACCATTATTATCATCACCTTTGACAAACAAAAAGTGAGATTTTAGCAGTTAGGCAACTTGTTCAAGATTGCCCAGCTCATAAGTGGGGAGTCCTTGATTCAAAGCCAGATGAATCTCTTGTCACAGTCCTTTCTTAAACCTTGAGGTAGTGCTCCCAAATGTTGGCTGAGACTGTACTGGGTCATCATCAGTCCCTCACTCATTTCATTCTCTAAGAAGTCCCAGATTTCTTATAAAACTAAAATTTCCTATAAAGATAAGGAAGATGAAGCTTAGAGAGATAACAATCAGTAAGTCAGAGAGCCAGGATCTGAGTCTGGTCTGTTTGAATCCAGTGACCTGCTTGCTTTGCGTCGTTATGATTTCCTGCAGGTTCCCTGGAAGATGATACTGAGTGTGCAAATGGAAATACAGATGTGCAGGTTTGAGCCTAAAGTTGTAAGTTTGGGAATCAGCTTTGAAAACCTGGAGACTTCCAAGAAAAAAGATTTTAAAAGCAGCCCTCACCTTGGACTTTAGGGCATTTCACCATAACTCCCAAAATGGCATACAAAATTATACCAAAGTGTGTATTTTTTCTTGAGGGGGTGATTCTATAACTTTTAGCAGATACTCCTAGGAGCCATGGGATGAAAGTAGCATAAAACATAGAGAGCACCATTGACTGTTGGGAAGTGCAGGGGGAAAAGAGAGAAAGACAAAAAGAGAGAGCCAAAGCCAGAAAGCTTAGAAACCATTCAAAGGTGTTAGATCCCAAGAAGAGAATCCACAAGGACAGTCACTGCAAGAACAGACGATAACTCAGCCCAGCTGTGTTCAGTTAACTGACTCTTGCGCTTCCATATCCCACCCAGCCTAAGCGTGGATCCCGTGGCATGTCCCTCATAATTCCCTACACCCAGTCTGGTTTTACCCTTCTCTGAAATCCTGAAGCACCTGTTAGCCGCATTGACTTTCTTCTCCTTACTCTACATGCAGGTTTCACATTTGTGTCTTGATGGATCTTTCTACAATTCATTCATTCATTCAGTGGGCTCCTTAAATCCCTCTGGATGCCAACTTCAGTGATATATACAGGAGATAACAAGCAACAAAATACCAGCCCTGCCCTCAGGGCATTTATACTTACTTGGGGTAGATTTACAATAGTGAGATAATTTTGTGTAGTGACAATGTTATGAAGATAATAACATACTACCCTTATCTGTGTGACTTCAATCAAGCCTCTTAACCTTGGTGTGTTTTCTGTTTTCTCTTCTGGAAATTGGGAGAACAACTGTACATTGTAGTGTACTCTGGGGATTAACTGAGTTAAAATTTGTCAGATTCTTAAGACAGTGTCTGGCACAGAATCAACATGATGGGTGTTTGCTGTTATTCTTTTTATTTATCTTTTCAGAGACAGAGTCTCATTCTGTCACCAGGGCCAGAGTACAGTGGTACAATCAGCGAAGCCTTGAACTTCTGGCCTCAAGTGATCCTCCCACCCTCGCCTCCCAAAGCCCTGTGTTTACAGGTGTGGTGAGCACTATACTCCACCCTGCTATCATCTTTTGAGTGTGAGGTCCACTTAAGAAGATGATCAGAGAGAACGTCTCTGAAAAAGCAGCTTTTGAACTGAAACATCAGTGAAATAAAGGATCCAGGAACAAAATATCTCGATGGAAAATATACCCCATAAAAGAAAATAGCAGGTGTGAAGGCCCTGAGAGAGGTGTATGTAAACAAGAGAGAAGACCACCTCTGTGGTGAGAATACGGTGAGTAGCACAGATGAGGCTGAAGATGGGGCAGAGGTCAGTTCATCTAAGTCCAGTGAGCCCTTGAGATGGGGTATTTGAGCTTTACACTATAGGCTTTAGGAGGATATTGGAGAGTTTTAAACAAGAGAGTATTTTAAAAGGATAACTCTGAGAGGTGGCTCACGCCTCTAATCCCAGCCTTTGAAAAGCTGATATGGCAGGAGGCCAGGAGAACAAGATAGTAACACCCTGTCTCTGCAAAAAATTAAATAACTAGCTGGGTGTGGTGGCACATACCTGTAGTCCCAGTTACTCAAGAGGCTCAGGCAGGATTGCCTGTGCCCAGGAGTGAGAGGCTTCAGTGAGTTATGATAATACTTCTACACTCCAGCCTGGGCAACAGAGTAGACCCATTCTCCAAGCTGAGAATAGCTGGGGTCAGTATTGGTTCCTATGTCAGAAAGAATAAAGGCATGGAGAGAGACCAGTCTGCTGCAGGTTGCTAGCAAGAAGTAGTAGTTTCCCAGACGTTGTTTAACCATGTACTGATGATGGATGTTTGGGTTTTCTTCATCTTAAATCATAATAAATAAAGCCTCAGTGAATTTCCTGGTACATACACATGGTATAATCATTATACCTTTATGCAAGTCTGTGAGTAGGTCTATAATATAGACCCTTAGAAGTGCTCTTTCTTTCTTTGCTTTTTTAAACCTCTATCCTGATTTACAATGGTTTGACCAAAATATTTTTATTTTTGTGATACTTCTACCACCAATTTGAAAATTATACATTATATGCCCACCATTTTAGTGGTTATACCTAAAGTTTAATCATGTACACTTGATGTAGGAAGTCCAAAATTATTAACGTATCTGTTCTTCTGCAAATAGTATAACAACCTCACGTTTTCATTTTAACAGTTGCTTATATTCTATATCATTGTTGCTTAGTATTTTAATCTGCCTTGTTTAATGATTAATGATTCTGAGGTGTTTTTTTTTTTTTTTCTTTAAGAGAAAAGGTCTGATATTTTGTGCAGGCTGTTCTTGGGCTCCTGGGCTCTAGCAATCCTCTTGCTCAGCCTCCCAAATAGCTAGAACTACAAGTACATGCCACCAAGCCCAGATAATATTTTATTTTATTTTATTCTTTTAGAGATGGGGGTCTTGTGATTTTGTCCAGGCTGGTCTCAAACTTCAGGGCTCAAGAGATCCTCCTGCTTTGATCTCCCAAAGTGCGAGTATTTTAGGTGTGAGCCATAGTGCCCTGCCTATTACTAAGTGTTCCAAGTTCAATGTTTCATTTATAATTTTTCTGCTTTGTTGACTAAATACTTTTCAGATATCATTTCTTTCTCAATTTGATTTGTTGTAGTTCTGTCTGTAGTTCTTCCCACAAGAGTACACACACAGTGCACACTCTCAGTCTTTGCATGAAAGGGGACTATTCAGAGGAGGGTCCTGAAACAAAGCCTTGAAAGATGAGTTGCCATGAGCACTTTCTGGATGTTCCCAGTTGCAACATGTATATAAACTAGTGTCATCATGATGAGGAACTTCAGGGTTGATCTCACTCACCTTCCAAAACCATCTACCCAGCTTCCCGTAACTTTCCCCTTCAGTATTTCCAAAGAACCATATGCATGGAATCAAGGAACCAAACCAGCACATTGGAATTCATCCTCCTGGGGCTTTCTGAGAAACCAGAGCAGGAGACTCTTCTCTTCTCTCTGTTCCTCTGCATGTACATGGTCACAGTTGTAGGGAATTTGCTGATTATCCTGGCCATCAGCACAGACTCTCATCTCCACACACCTATGTACTTCTTCCTAGCCAATCTCTCCTTGGTGGACCTCTGCCTGGCCACTGACACGGTCCCTAAGATGCTAGTGAGCATCCAAACCCAGAGCAGGTCCATCTCTTACCCTTGTTGCCTGACCCAGATGTACTTTTTCCATTTCTTTGGCATCATGGACAGTGTCTTAATAGCCGTGATGGCTTATGACCGGTTCATGGCCATTTGCCACCCCTTGCACTATGCCACCATCATGAGCCCGGGCCTCTGTGGCCTGCTGGCCGGAGGTCCATGGGTGTTTTCTTGCTTCATCTCCCTCACCCACATCCTCTTGATGACCCGCCTGGTTTTCTGTGGCAACAATGAGCTGCCACACTACTTCTGTGACCTCATGCCCCTTCTGCGACTCTCATGCACGGACACAACCATAAACAGGGTCTTCGTACTCGTGGTGGCAGGGGCGGTGATAGCCACCCCGTTCATCTGCATCCTAGCCTCCTATGCTCGCATCCTTGTCGCTGTGATGAAGGTCCCCTCCGCAGATGGCAGGAGGAAAGCTTTCTCCACCTGTAGCTCCCACCTGTCCGTGGTCGTCCTCTTCTATGGGACCACCATTGGGGTCTATCTGTGTCCATCTTCTGTCCGCACAGCCGTGAAGGAGAAAGCTTCTGCCGTAATGTACACAGCAGTCACCCCTATGTTGAACCCCTTCATCTACAGCCTCAGGAACAGAGACCTGAATGAGGCCCTGAGGAAGCTCAGTAAGCAAAAGATCGCCTCCTCTTCCTGAGTGTCAGGATGCTGGGGAATCCTGGAAGCAGAATCTAAATGAATGGGGATCATGGGCTGACACCAGAGGAGTAGTTGCTTTGAGTTTTGAATTGCAGAGGTTTAAAAGGGAATCTCAAGATGGCTTTGTAACAGTTTCCCCAAATACTAGGACCAGTAAGGATCCTCTGAGTGTGTCTCTTGCTGTCTTCCTCAGAAAGACAGTCAGGACCCTGCTGGATTGGGTTTGTCTTGGTTCAGAATCCAGTTAGCACTCTAGAAATACTTATTGAGTAGTTATTTGGACTTGCTATTAGATGCTAGCCATAGAGTGGTGAACAGGAGAGACATGACCCTAAAGTTTGAATTTATAGCTGAATGTGGGAGAAGAGATTATCAGACACGGGATTATAACAAAATAAAATATGGAGCGTGGGGCCTGGTGTGGTGGCTCATGCCTGTAATCCCAGCACATGGGATGCTGAGGCAGGTGAATTCCCTGAGCTCACAGGTTCAAGACTAGCCTGAGCCAGAGCAAGATCCCATCTCTAAAAATAGCCAGGTGTTGTGGCAGGTGCCTGTAGTCCCAGCTACTTGGGAGGCTGAGGCATGAGAGTCACTTGAACCCAAGAGTTTGAGGTAGCTGTGAGCTATGATGCGAGATTCTGTCTCAAAAAAATAAAAAACTCCATAAACTATGGAGCATGTCTGGAGGGTAGTCTTCCTGGGAGATCAACCCAAAATCCAAAGGACAAGGTGATTTGTCTATGTGAAAACAAGAAGAAAGAGCATCTCAGACAAAGAACACCATGTGAGAAAATGTTGGAGAAGAAAAGAGAGAAAAGGATGCATTTGAGAAGTGAAAATTCTAGGCGTGGTGAAACACTTGAAGTGTGCTAGGTAAAGAGGCTTTTTGAACCAACCTGGGAGTTTGATCTCCCTCCTAAGAACCAGGAAGTTAACCTCAAACTTTCAGGGATAGTCAGGGAACAGGTGGATAAGATGCATGCCCCACCACCCCTGCCACTGCCAACTCTAGGAGTGAAATAAAGTACAAGCTACAGGAAAATTCTGGAGGCACAAAGAAGAAGGAGAGGAAAAGATTCCTTTTCGAAGAGAATGAGTTATCACCATCTGATTGGCATATATCTTCTTAGCCAAAGAGAAATTGCCAACCACTTAAGTAACAAGTCTCTAAACCAGAAGGAAACTGAGGCATACACACCTGTGGGGTGCAAATAAGGAGTGACACTGCTTATAGCTGACGTGACATCTGTCCAGCACATGCTTTTGCAACGTGACCATGTTTATTTGATTTGTCTCAATTCATCATTCTAAAGTCCCTAGGAAAGAAACAATTACATTTTATGTCCATTGTGGAGTAATTCTCGTATTTCAAAATTTACATCTAAAAATGGAATGATGGGGCGGCACCTGTGGCTCAGTGAGTAGGGTGCCGGCCCCATATACCAAGGGTGGCAGTTTTGAACCCAGCCCCGGCCAAACTGCAAGAACCAAAAAAATAATAATAAAATAAAAAATAAAATGGAACGATCAGTGACTTTAAAGGTGCCAGAAATTTTCATACGGTGCTAAGGAGCTGATATTATCTTAAGTAGAATGGCTTTGAGTAATTTTACATCTCATTCACTTTTGTAGGTTTTCTTCCAAAAGAATTAAATTCTAAATTTTCAAGCAAACAACCAGACCTTCAGATTTGGCCTTCCTGTAGATTTCTCTTTCTTTCTTTTCTTATTTTTCTTTCTTTCCTTCCTTCCTTCCCTCCTTCCCTCCCTTCCTCCCTTCCTTCCTCTTTTCTTTCCTTCTTTTTTTTTTTCTTTTTAAAACAGGGCCTTGCTCTGTCACTCAACTAGAGGCAGTGATGTCATCATAGCTCACTGTAGCCTCAAATTCCTAAGCTCAAGCAATCCTCTTGTCTCAGCATCCCAAGTAGATAGGATTATAGGCATGTATCACCATGCCCAACCAAGTTTTTAAATTTTTTTGTGAGATAGGGTCTCTCTATGTTACCCAAACTGGTCTCAAACTCCTAGGCTAGAGCAATCCTCTTGTTCCAGCCTTCCAAAGCAGTGAGATTACAGGCATGAACCATTGCACCACCCATATTTCTACAAGTAAAAACATAAGTTGGAAAGACAAAGAAAATTCACTTTCTCGTAGATTTTCTGGTGAATAAAACACAGAGTTTATGAATCTTAGAAGGATCAGGAGGATCACTTGAGCCTGGGAGTGAGCTGTAGTGAGCTATGATTACACTTGTGAATAGCTACTTTGCTCCAGCCTGGGCAACATAGCAAGATCCCATCTCTTAAAATAAATTATTAATAAAATAGAAAGGGATATTGGAGTTTGGCACAGGGAATCCAGAAAACACATGAAAGTTAAACCACATCTCTCTCTCCTTACAATTTCTCTCCCTCCTTCTACCATATACATGCAAGTGGTTACAGTGTTGGTTATAAAAGGGTTAGAATTTCCAGAGGCTTAGGAAATTATTACAACTTGGGGGCTCCTAAAAATTTGTCAAAATCTCTCTTTCTGTATCCAGCTTGAGCTGAAGCATTTATTTAGCCCTTTCCTCCATTGTGGGACCAAATATTCTACAGGCATCAATGAAAATCTCTTAAGATTCTGTCAGCCAAACAAAAAGATCTCTGTCTTATTCTGTATTAGAAAAAAATAAGGGCCACACTCCAGAAGAAATTCATTCTGGCAGCATTTGCAATATCAACTTCCACCATTCATTGGCATAAGTATGTGTTTCATTCAGTCACTCAACAAATATTTACTGAGTTCCTACTCTATGTCAGCTATTATTCCAGGCACTAGGGATAGAGTGGTAGACAGGAGAAATGAAACCCCCTTTCCTGTGACTACAAAAGGGGCTGCACAAGAAAGTTTGGGGAATGATGGTACTGTTGCATATCCTGATTACAGAGGAGCAAATTTGAAGGGGGCAAATTTTTTTTAATATATTTTTTTCTAGGAGATGGGGTCTTGCTCTATTGCCCCAGCTGAATGCAGTGGTGTTGGCTTAGCTCACTGCAGTATTGAACTCCAGGGCTCAAGCCATCCTCCTGCTTCTCCCCCCTGAGTAGCTGGGACTATGGATATGCACTGCAATGCCTGGTTATTTTGTTTTACTTTATTTTTATTATTTTATTTTAGAGACAACATCTTCCTATGTTGCCCAGGCTGGTTCTTGAGTTCCTGGCCTCTAGCAATCCTCCAGCTCAGGCTCCAAAGTGTTGGGATTACAAATGTGAGCCATCACATCCAGCCACAGGAGCTGAAATTTTTAAAAGGTGTTTTTGTGCAAATTCCAAAATGTCTACATGGGATCAAATTCTATAAACCATATGCTCATACCAAAAAATCAGTTTTACTGATGTTAATATTTAAACATAAAGTTATTAAACAATATGAAATAACCCTTCCCAATCCAATAGGTAAAATAACCAAAAAACAATTACATAAATGAAGCAAATAATTGCCAACATGGGAGAAGGACTTCTTTTTTTTTTTTTTGAGACGGAGCCTCAAGCTATCCCCCTGGGTAGAGTGCCATGGCATCACAGCTCATAGCAACCTCCAACTCCTGGGCTCAAGCGAGTCTCCTGCCTCCGCCTCCCAAGCAGGTGGGACCACAGGCACCCGCCACAATGCCCGGCCATTTTTTGGTTGCAGCCATCATTGTTGTTTGGCGGGCCTGGGCTGGGGATTCGAACCTGCCACCTTAGGTGTACGTGGCTGGTGCCTTAGCCGATTGAGCCACAGGCACCAAGCCGGGAGAAGGACTTCTAAGGCAAAATGCAGGACAGTACGGAGTGAGGGCCTCTCTACTAAAATGACTCCTGAGATGAGAACTGGATCTGGCCAAGAAAGGAATATTTCTGCAAAACAGGGTACCAAACAAAAGAACTGACATGTAAAGTCAGGAACAAGTTGGCATTTAAAAATGTTTTCAAGAATGGACATCATCATCATCATTATTATTATTATTATTTGAGACAGGGTCTTTCTCTGTTGCTCAGGCTAGAGCACAGTGTTATCATCACAGCCCACTGCAGCCTCTAATTCCTGGGCTTCAGGGATCCTTCTGCCTTAGCCTCTCAAGTAGCTGGGACTACAGGCATGCACTGCTATGTCTGGCTAATTTTTGTATATTTTGTGAGAACGTGTCTTATTCTTGCTTATGTTAAGCAATCCTCCCACCTCGGCTTCCCAGAATGCTGGGATTGTGGGTATGAGCCACCATGCCCAGCCCAAGGTTTTTATAATCTAATACATATCAGAAGTGACATTCTTTCATGAATGGGTAAAGAAGATGTGATCTATATGCACAAAGGCCATAATAAAGAACAAAATTCTGTCATGGATGGAACTGGAGGTCATCACGTTAAGTGAAATAAGCCAACCACAGAAAGACAAATACCGCATGTTCTCTCTCATAGCTGGGAGCTTAAAAAGTGGATCTCCTGAAGATAGAGAGTGGATAAGTGGTTACCATGGTTACCAGAGGCTTAGAAAGGGGAGGAGAGGATGAAGAGAAGTTGGTAAAGGGGTACAAAAATACAATTAGAAGGAATACATTC
This sequence comes from Galagoides demidoff, assembly GCA_963574575.1. Classification (NCBI taxonomy): domain Eukaryota; kingdom Metazoa; phylum Chordata; class Mammalia; order Primates; family Galagidae; genus Galagoides; species Galagoides demidoff. The sequence continues at coordinate 17,892 of CAUYQV010051686.1, read as the reverse complement.
TAGTGTCTAGTAGAACAGTAGGGAAATTATAATTAACAATAATTTAGGGCGGCACCTGTGGCTTAAAGGAGTAGGGCGCCAGCCCCATATGCTGGAGGTGGCGGGTTCAAACCCAGCCCCGGCCAAAAAGTGAAATAATAATAATAATAATAATAATAATTTATTGTACATTTAAAAATGGCTAGAAAAGAAAGTTCTGGAATGTTCCCAACACAAAGAAATGGTCAATGTTTGAGGTGATGGACGTCCTAAATACCCTGATATGATATATCACACATATCCCATAATTATGCACAACTATCACACAACCATGAAAATTAAAACTGTTTAAAAAATGACATCCCTCCACTTTTTTCTGTATTCTACTTTTTGGAAGCCCATCCCCAGGGACAGGGGATTATACAAGCAGTAATATCAGCAGGTGAGGGTTTGGGTAACCCAGGTCATCATAGAGGCTGTCTACCACTGCAGCGTTCTCCTGGCTGGCATCTTTTTCAGGCAGATCAACCCATGGTGTCATGGTGCTGATTGGACATACCCAGAAAAATTAATAAAAAAATGGATTTTATTTCATTTTAATTTTTTTTTTCTGAGACAGAGTCTCACTATGTTACCCTGGGTAGCGTGCTGTGCTGCCACAGCTCACAGCAATGTCAATCTCTTGGGCTTACGTAATTATCTTGCCTCAGACTCCCAAGTAGCTGGGACTACAGGTGCCCACCACAATGCCCAGCTATTTTTGTAGTTGTTGTTGCTTCAAGCTGGCTGTATGTGGCCAGCGCCCTAACTACTGAACTATGGGCACCACCTATTTCATTTTACTCTTATTAATAGTTCAAGGATAGACAGAATACAAGAGTGGATTTTTTTTTTTTTTGCAGCAGAGTCTAGCTCTGTCACCCCAGCTAGAGTGCAATGATGCCATCACAACTCACCCACTGCAATCTCAAACTCCTGGGCTCAAGGGAATCTCTTGTCTTAGGCTTCTGAGTACACAGTGCCACAATGCCCAGCAGTTTTCTATTTTTTTTTTTAGTAGAAACTGAGTCTTGCTCTTGCCTAAGCTGGTCTCAAACTCCTGAGCTCAAGTGACCTTCCCGTCTCGATCTTCCAGAGTGCTGGGATTTTAGGTCTGAGCCACCGCTTTTGGCCCAAAGAGTGGATTTTAAGTGCTCTCACCACCCACACACTCACAAATGTGTGTTCACTAGCTTTATTTAATCATTCCACAATTTAAACATCTATCAAACAACCCCATTGTATCTCATAAATATATACAACCACTATTTGTCAATAAAAATGTAACAAAATTAAAAATTAAAAAAAGTAAAAGCACGCAGAACAGTGGCTTTGGTGCATTTCCAAATAGAGACGCACGGGAGCAGCAGACACTCACAGTTAAACTGTCTCAGGCCCCTCGGCCCGGTGAATGGTAGTTTACAGAGTTTCCTGGGGTCTGGCACAGACATTTTGCTTAATCCTGATTCTTTAGCCCCCACCTGACCTCAGTCTTTTGTGGTTAACCACAAACCCACAGCCCCAGTGCTTCCTGAGTTGGAGCACACTGGGAAAGGGTTGAAAAAGTGTTCCAAATTTCCCACTCCACTCTCTAGGCTGAGTCTTTGCCTCATCCTGGAAGGGGTGGTCCAAAAGGGAAGGGGTCCAGAAAGGAAGGTCCACAGTGCCTTTGTGGTGTCAGAAGAAGAGAGAGAGAGAGAGAGAGAGAGAGAGAGGATGCCATCATAATTAAAAATAACATAACATAGGCCAAGCATGACCATTACAGGTGCCAGCAATTTGGGAGGCTGAAGCAGGAGGCTTGTTAGCAATTTGGGAGGCTGAGCTAAGAATTTAAGAGCAGCCTGGGCAATGTAGCAAGATCTCATTGCTACAAAAAATAAGGAAAAATTTTTTTCTGTGGTCCCAGCTACTCAGGAGGCTAAGGCAGGAGTATTACTTGAGCCCATGAGTTAGAAGTTGTAGTGAGCTATGATGACAGCACTGCACTCTAGGCTGGGTGAAAAAGCAAGACCCTGTCTCAAAAATAAATAAATAAAAACAAAACCTAGAAACTACAGATATTAATGGCACCATCTGAGAGATAGAAACCAGGACAGCATTTGGAGGGTAAAGCCAGGGGCAATGTTGACAGTATAATTAAGTGTTTAGCTTATCTCTGCTCCTGACAAGTCCTGGGCCAGGGAATAAAACTGATGACTTGGTAAACCAACAGACACATCATTACTTTTCTTGAACAAACATTCTAGTGTTAAAGAGTCCACAAATATAATAAACAGGTAAATCAAGGAAGACATTAGATCACATTTTTAAGAAGCAAAGGGAGAAGATTAAAGTATAGAGGATAACGCATAGAGCTTAACAGCTCTATCAAGATAGAGTTTATGTATCACCTACTTATGGCACACAGTCACTGGTTTTTAATACGATATACAGAGGTGCCAAAAAAGTTATAGCTCAATGGTCACGGTGCCGGCCACATATACTCAGGCTGGCAGGTTTGAACCCGGCTCAGGCCAGCTAAACAACAATGACAACTGCAACAAAAAATAGCTGAGCATTGTGGCAGGTGCCTGTAGTCCCAGCTACTTGGGAGGCTAAGGTAAGAGAATTGCTTAAGCCCAAGAGTTTGAGGTTGCTGTGAGCTGTGACAGCACAGCACTCTACCGAGGGTGACATAATAAGAATCTGTTTCAAAAAAAAAAAAGGTATCACATTTTAAGAAGGGAAAAAAACTGTATGAAAATTGTGATATTCGAGTCACATTTGATTTCTAAAATTATAGGAGATACAAGATACGATATACAAGATAACAAATGTTATCAGTGTTATTGAGAACTGCAACTTTCATCATTTTTCCTTTCTTAAATTGTGTATTTTTTTTTTTTGGCACCTTCTGTATTCACAGAGCTGTATGGCCATCACCACTCTATTTTGTTTTGTTTTGTTTTGTTTTTTGAGACAGAGGCTCACTTTCTCACCCTCAGTAGAGTGCCATGGGGTCATACCTCACAGGAACTTTAAACTCTTAGGCTTAAGAGATTCTCTTGCCTCAGCCTCCCGAGTAGCTGGGGCTACAGGCACCTGCCACAATGCCTGGCTATTTTTAGAGACATGGTCTCGCTCTGGCTCAGGCTGGTTTCGAACCTGTGAGCTCAGGCAATCGACCCACCCTGTCCTCCCAGAACGCTAGCATTACAGGTTTGAGCTACCGTGCCTGGCCACCACTCTCTATTTTGAAAACATTTTCATTATCCCCCAAAGAAATATCATACTGAGAGGTCAAAGACCAAAAATAAAAGAGATGCCAGACGAAAGGAAAATAGGATTCAGGCTCTGTGTGGGCAACCTCGGCCTTTACTCCACCCTGGCGAGGGTGAGCTGAGTTGAGAAGGAAGTCAGCACACGGGTCAAGATGGAAGGGGATTTTGGGTTAGGAAGGTGGGGGTTGGAGGCCAGGACGTTCCCTTTCCTGGGCTGGACATCTGTTGGAAGGGTGGGGGTTGGCCCATTTACCTTTCCCAGGTGGGACATCCGGTGGGGGAGGGTTGGGACTTGATTCTTTTAGGTGGGTCCACCCTATTTGGGTGGATTTGATCCTATTGCATACCTATTCGTAAGCACTCCACATTTCACTCTATTTCCCCACCCCCCAAGTCCCAAGCAACCACTAATCCATGTTCTGTATCTGTAGGTTTGCCTGTTCTGAACATTTCATATAAATGGACTTACACACTATGTGTCATTCTATGTCCAAATTCTCTCACTGAGCGTGACGTTCTCCAGGTCCATCCACACTGCAGCCTGTGTCAGAGCCTCGTTCTTTTCATGGCTATAATATTCCACTGCATGGATGGACAATGCTGTGTTCATCCTTTCGTCCCTGGAAGAGCATTGAGGTTGCTTCCACTTTGGGAGGCTGTTAGGAATAATGCCCCCATGAACATTTGCATCCGAGTTTTTGTACAGACAGATTGCAGTTTCAAATAAGGTGTTTTGGGGAGACCTTGCCGAGAAAGTGACATTGTCTTGGAGACTTTCCAGAATGCAAGGGGAAGCCAGGGGAGCAGGACTGGTGGTGCGGTAATGTGATCACTCCGAAAATAAAGATGTAACCACATTAACAGAGCTCCATAATGACCTGTTTTCTTCTAAGGTCATTATTCTTCCCCTAAGAAAATCAGAGCCATTCCCAGAAATGACTAAGACCTCCTGAAGCGCAAAGAAAGAGGGGTAAGAATAATGAATCCAGGGAGGGTGACTCAGTCCCCAGAAAGCGAAGTGGTGCATGAGCCTCAGAAAGCTCAGGAAACTGCCACAGCCTGTCTGCAAGGCCTGGAACTCCCCCAGGGAAGTTGGAATCTCATCAACCCTCCCCCTCCTCCTTCTAAGCTCTTCCAGCAGCTCAGGCCTGAGTTTAAAAATCTTGCTTTCCTTGCCACCATCCCACCCCTGCACCCTCCCCCACCTAATGCAGGTGTCGGGTATCCTCACCAACTATACAAGGATTTACAAAAGGTCACATTCCCCTGCTCAGCTGGAAGTTTTCCAGGGAGGGTCTTAACTGCCTGTCCTCCTAATTGCTGTGTCCCCAGCCCCCAGCAAGCCTACAGCGCAGCGCTCACCGTAAACAGACTTTCTCTCTCGGTGCCTCCAGTCAGGGAAGGGCCTGGGCCTCTCCCTAACCCCCAGCTCAGGAATGTTCACATTACCAGGAGAGAGTCTGGTTTCAGCAAGAATCTAAGATCTTCCAGGGAGCATCGGAAGCAAGGTGAAAGGTAAGGAGGGCAGTTTTCCTTTAGAACAGAGCACAAGGAGGGGACCTGAGCTGAGCTGGTTGGCAATAAAGTCCTAACCCTTTCCCAGGTCTTTGAGAGTAAAGGGAGAAAGTCCTCTTGAGAATTTAGTCATCATATAGCAGCTGTCTGTGCCCTCTTGGGAGTCACAGATTCTATGGAGAATCCCACAAAAGCCGGGAGCCTCCTCCTTGAATAAATGCACATTTGTGGATGCCCTCACCATTCACTTGTTTCCGTGGCTGAGCACACAGGCTCTGAGAATAACTTGGTGTGTAGGTCTATAAAGACAGATCGAGCAATTCCAATGAAGATTTAGTACCCAAATTGACAAGTGCTGTCTGTGTAAAATACACACAGAATTTTGAAGGGTGAGTATGCAAAATAAAGGATATAAACTATCTCGTCATTAAGTAATTTGTTATGTTGATTATATGTTGAAGTGATAGTTTTTGAAATGTTGAGTTAAATAAAATGCATTGTTAAAATTAATTTTACCTGTGTCTTTTAATTTTTTTAAATTTTTTGAGACACAGTCTCACTTTCTTGCCCCAGTAGAGTGCCGAGGCATCACAGCTCACAGCAACCTCAAACTGTTGGGCTTAAGTGATTCTCTTGTCTCAGCCTCCCAAGTAACTGGAACTACATACACCCACCACAACACTGAGCTATTTTTAGAGATGGGGCCTGGCTCTGGCTTAGGATAGTCTTGAACTCCTGAGCTCAAGCAATCCACCTGCCTTCACCTTCCTGAGTGCTGGGATTACAGGTGTGAGCCACCGTGACTGGCTTACCTGTATCTTTTTATTTCTTAGACTATGGTTCCTAGAAAACTTAAAATGGCATAAACAGCCCGTATTATATTTCCATCACACATGCCTGGATTGGATGTTTGTGACCTGTTTTGTGACAAGGAATGCATTCTGGAAAGAGAGGAGTTAGCTCATCATGGGCATATCTAGTATAAAATGTGAAACTCACCAGGATAAATACTTTTATTAATAATAAAAATATTATTAATCTGCTACCAGTAATGCTATACTACTAGTAATGGCAGTAATTGGTGATAGTAATAAGAGTGTGCAGTGGGTAATTAAACATGACATTCTCCACCCTGCCATTCTTTTTTTTTTTAATCTTTTTTGTTGTTGTTTTGTTTTGTTTTGTTTTTAGAGACAGAGTCTCACTTTGTTGCCCTTGGTAGAGTGCTGTGTCATCACAGCTCACAGCAACCTCTAGCTCTCCAGGTTAGGCGATTCTCTTGTCTCAGCCTCTTGAGTAGCTGGGACTACAGGCACCCGCCACAACGCCCGGCTATTTTTTTTGTTGCAGTTTGGCCAGGGTCAAGCATATGGGGCCGGTGCCCTACTCACTGAGCCACAGGCACTGCTCAGCCTCATCAAACTCTTGACCCATGACAGGGATCATCTCCACATTACCGACAGGAAACAGTGGCTCAGCTGGATTCAGTGACTTTTCCAGGGTCACAAACCCAGTTGAAACCCAGGCCTTCTGACCATATCCCACTGCCCTGGGCATTGCTCCTTACCCACTTCAGCTAGTACAGTTCGCAGGTAGGAGTGTCATAATCAAGTTCTCCCCACAGCCCCAGAACTAAATTCCCCAGACCAGGAATTCTGAGCCTCAGTTTCCCTATATGCAAGTGAGTTTTCACTAGGCTTGGCTTTCCTTCAGATGTGGTGAGAAATCAAACTGTATTTCCAGCAATAAGAGTGGGAACGTAAGAGTTCTCAACTTGCTTTTATTTTTGGAAACACATTCACACAGGCCAGGCACAGTAGCTCACACCTATACTCCCAGCACTTTGGGAGGCCAAGTCAAGAGGATCACTTGAGGCCAGGAAAGTTTGAAATTGGCCCCATCTCTACAAAAAAATGAAAAAAATTATTCAGTTGTGCTGGCACCTGTCATCCCAGCTATTCAGGAGGTTGAGGCAAGGAGGATCTCTTGAGCCCCAGAGTTTGAGGTTGCTGTGAGCTGTGACAAGAGCACTCCATTCTAGGTGACCGAGTAAGAACCTGTCTCAAGAAGAATAAAAACACACTTACCCCATAGGCCAGGTCTACTAGGTGCCAGGCAGTTACCCTGAGAATCCATTTCCCCTTATTCTGACCCCAGGGTCCTGAACACAGACAAGATATGTTTATACCCAGAGCAGCTAAGCACTGCTTAGCTCCCTCCTCCACCCTCCAGGACATTTTCCTTGGTTACATGGGAGAAGAGAATGGAATGGCAGCTTAAGGACAATGGCACATCTCAGTTACTAATTCCACTTCTGGGCAGGGTTCTACATTTCCCAGGGAGGAGGAAAGCTTCAGTGTTACCAGCTGCCTCAAGGGAGACGGGCGACCCAGCAGCCAAGATCTCTGCTCGATCCTCTGGGTTCTGGGTCTGGTTTTTTTTTTATAAAAACTCATCCACGCTGAGAGACACCAGCTATCCCTCCTCCACACCAGGCTAAGACATTCAATTTTCTCAGTAAGATGTTGATCATTTCTCAGTAAGATGAGGTTGGGGGAAGAATTGTAGACAACAAAAGAAGAGTGTTAGACTATGTCAACTCTGCCTGCAAATTCTTGTTTTTCAACTAAGAACCAGACTTTGTTCTGGGGTCATTAGTTGGGCAAAGTGACCAGGAACAAAGTTGTGTGGGGTGGATTTAGGGGAAAAGCATGGGGCTATCACTAACCCTTCAGCACAGCAGAACGCCTTCATGGGAACCCCCTTCTTTCTCTCCTGCTGTCAGTGCAAGGATCCTTCTGCAAGACCCTTCTGTTCTGTGCCACATTCCTAGCGTCTTTCCTTCCCTCTGTCCTCACCGTTATGACTCAAATTAGATTTCCCAGACTCACTCATATGGCTCCCTCATCAACCCCTTTGCCTTCAGAATCTCTCCTTCTACACCTATCCTCCCAAAAGCCTTCAGGGGCTTTGTCTAGAACCCGAACCTCACTCTGCTGCTGCTTCATTTAAAATTCCCTACCACCTGTCCAGACTCTTCAGAGCAAGGGGAAATTCTTCTGCCTGGGGCTTTGGATCATTCCAGCTCTGACACTCACTGGCTGTATACAACCTAGGGAGGGCCATTTGGTGTCCTTATGCCTCAGTTTGCCCTCCTTCTGAAAAATGGGGACAATTCCTGGATACCTCAAAATGCAATCTTTAGACCAACAGCATACCTGGGAGCTTGTCAGAAATACAGATTCTACTGGGTGTGGCAGCTCTCACCTGGGTCCCAGCACTTTGGGAGGCAGCAGGGGGAAGACCACTTGAGACTGGGAGTTTAAGATCAGCCTGGGCAACATAGCAAGACCTCATCTCTAAAAACAAGTAAATAAGAAAATAGTAGCCAGGCATGGTGGCACCCACCTGTAGTCCCAACTACTCAGGAGGATGAGGCAGGATTGCTTAAGCCCAGGAATTTGAGACTGCTGTAAGCTATGATTGTATCACTTCATTCCAGCCTGAGTGACAGGATGAGACCTTGTTTCTAAAAATAAGAAAAGCGGCTCTGTGCCTATATAGCATAGTGGTTACAGCGCCAGCCACATATACCGAGGGTAGTAGGTTCTAATTCGGCCCAGGCCAACTAAACAACTGCAACAAAAAAACAGCTGGGCATTGTGGCAGGTGCCTATAGTCCCAGCTACTTGAGAGGCTGTGGCAAGAGAATAGCTTAAGCCCAAGAGTTTGAGGTTGCTGTGAGCTATGATGTCACAGCACTCTACCCAGGGTGACATGGTAAGATTCTGTCTCAAAAATAAATAAATAAATAAAATAAACTCCTCAAATAACTAAGAAAATGTTGTGAAGGCTATATTAACCAGTTAGATAAAAATATTTCAAATGTATATAAAACCAGCACATTGTACCCCATGATTGCATTAATGTACACAGCTATGATTTAATAAAAAAGAAAGAAAGAAAGAAAACAAAAACTCCAGATTTGGAAACCTGCCCCTGACCTATTGAATTAGATTCTACACTCAAACAAGAATCTCGGGTGACTCATAGGCGTGTAAAGTTTAGAAACACTGGTCTGCAAAACAAGTTCTAGTAAAGGTTAAAGGAAGACCAGCAACATGTCCAAGGTTTTCCCTTAAGCACCCTGATGGGGGCCTGTCTGTCCACTCCCACAGTATGGACTAATCACATTTTCTGAGCAATTATTTCTGAGGTATTTATCTTGGTGTTCAACAAATGCTTCTCTGTGGTGTTTATTATAGTATGATGAGTTATTCTAAGAGTTTTAGAAACAGTCTCGCTATTTATTTTATTAGCTATTGCTATTATCGTGCCCATTTTACTGATGAGGATACTGAGGTTTAAGAATCGTGAGCTGTCCAAGAGCATGCAGGGACCCCACACCCTCTGATCTGTGCTGGCAGGAAGGCAGCCCAGGACAGTGGTTCAGTGTTGTTTCTGTGTTCAAACTGGCTGTGTAACTTTGGCAATGTACTTGACCTCTCTGTGTTTAAAAACAATCTCAGATCAAACAGAGTTGGAAGATGCTGAGTTTGATGGGTTCGTTCATTTGTAAAGTTTTAATGTACATTCCAGACCACTAGGAGGAGGGTGTGGGATTTCCCAAAGGGGTCTCCTCCCTTTTTCTCTTCTGAGGGAACGTTTCTTAGGACTCATGGTCTGAGCAGAGCTGACTCATTCTTTAGGCACAGAATGTACAGTGGCTGGGTCCTTCAATACTTTCAGGGGCTCAGAAAATGTTCTCATTTCTTTTAAAATCAGAAAGAAAAAAATAAATATAATCCAACCTGAGTTACATTTACCTTTATACCAAAGCAATTGAAATATATGTATCTTATTTTTTGTTTTTTTTAATGGGGACATTGCAAAAGTGACTGTGGCCCACAAAAGTCACTGTGCAGCTCTGGGTCTGGTAAGAATTTCACTGACACTCACAGCTGTCCCTGGGAGCCACATACCCTTTAACATCCATGGGCCCTGTCTTCCTGAGAACCCAGGCAGGCTGAACCCAGGATGGGAGAGCCAATCTGGGCCTGGGAACAGGCAGAAGGACTCTTCCCAGCCCCACCTGGCCTCTGAGGGATTAGGCCAGCCAGGAGCATTTGATACCTGCAAGCTCTGAAGCCACCTGGCCACAGGCCGTGGGAAGGGCTGCTGGACATGTCTATGGGGTCTGCAGGGGGCTGAGCTGAGGAGGGCAAGGAGTGGCCCCCAAGTTTTCCTGATGCCGTGAATGGCCGGCCTATGGCAGGGTCCCCCTGGAAGCCAGCGGTGGTGGTGGTTTCTTGTGCTGTTGATGCTGAGACACCTGCTGCCAACAGGTGAGGGTCTCCTGCTGGTGCCGGTCCTATGTGGAGTGGGGAATGGTGTAGAGCTTAGACGACCTTGGCCATCAACCCTGCTGCGTCTTCTACTTTGGGTCTCCACCCAGCTATCACCTCTTCCTTGTCTCCCAAAACAGCAGCAAGGAACCCACCCTCCTGTCCCTTCTCTGGTTGTATTCCCTTTGTCACCACTAGGCACCACATTCCATGAATACTTATTTACCTGTTTGTCCATCTTCCTTTCTAGCCTGCGAGTTCCATGGGTGGGGGTGGCAGGACTTGGTTTCATTTACTTATATGTCCCCAGAAGTGCCTAGAGTAGAGCTTTGCACAGAGGCAAGGAGCTCATTAAATATGTATTTACCTCGTCCACATCCGGTCGGCTGGGGAGAGGGTAAGGGTAAGAAGTGTGGGTTCCGAAGGCTCACTTTTGGGTGTTAAAATTCCACTTTTAATCATCCCTGGCTGTGACTCCTTAGGCCACTGACTTGGTTTATCTGAGCCTCAGTTTTCTCACTCTGTTAAATGGACATGATGGTGATAACAGCGCCGAGATCTCAGGACACTTTGGAAGGGTTTGATGGAATCACCCAGGTCATGCCTGGCAAAGTGACAACTTCAAGGAGCAAGTGACCACTTTTGTTATGAAATGGGGAGAGCACAGAGTGCTTGAGTGGTGTGGAAGGGACACCTCTACATGTGGCATCCAGAAGAAACTTCATTCTTCCATGCAGGTTTAAGGGGAGGTGACGTGTAGCATTTACTATCCCAAAGGAAGCTTAGGGATAACTGCTGGTCAGATGGCCCCACTTCATTGAGGAGAAAACTAAGGCTAGAGGGTTTAGGATTTGCATAGGTCATGTGGGAGAGATGGGGCCAGGTCCCAGTTTTTTCTGGATGAACTGGGTCCTGCATTTTCCTACCCCCAGCCTAGAGTGTCATTTGGTCACTCAGTAGCCATTTACTCATGGAGCCCCTGCTGGCCTATAGGACTTGCAGGGCACAGAGCAGTAAAAGTAGAAGCACAGTGGAAGGAGCGAGGGCTGCGGAGACTGTGTTGGTCTCTGGGGCTGCTAGAACCATGTTTCACAGACTGGAGGGGCTTCAACAACAGAAATGTACAGATCCTCTCACAGTTCTGGAGGCTGGAAGCTGGAGAAGCGTGAAGTGTTGGCTGGTTTGGTTCTTTCTGAGGCTGTGGGGGGATCTGTCTCGGGCCTCTCTCCCCAGCCTCTAGCGTTTTCTGGCCATCTTTGGCTTTCTGTGGTTTGCAGAAGCATCACCCAGATCTCTGCCTTAACTCCATGTGGCGTTGTCTCCGCATGTGTGTCTGTGTCTGAATTTCCCTTTTTACCCACAGAAGTAGAAAGGCTAAGAGGGTAGTGGGGAGGGGATTGGGGAAAGGTTGGTCACAGTTAGATAGGAAAATAAATTCAAGAGCTCTATTGCACAGCAAGGTGACTATAGCAAATGGTGATTTACTAAAATCTTGAAAAATGCCAAGAGTGGATGTTGGTTGCCCTCATCACAAAAATTATAGCTATGTGAGGTAATGAAATTGTTAATTAGCTGGGTTTCACTATGCCAAAATGTATATATACTTTAAAACATCATGTTGTACGTGAGATATATTATTTCCAAATAAGGTCACATTTTGAGAGATACTGGGTGTGTCAGGGCTTCTGTGCAATCATGTGTCACATAATGATGTTTTGGTCAATGACCGGATCACATTTACAAGGCTTATCCCCTAAGATTATAATAGCCATGATTTCCTGCATCTTTTCTACATTTAGATACGTTTAGATACACACATACTTTTTACCATCATGCTATAGTTGCCTGCACCATTCAGCAGAGAAACACGCTATCCAGTTTGTAGGCTGGGTGGGCTGGGCAGGTGAGACCACATGGCCTGGGGTACAGCAGGCTGTGCCGTCTAGAAGTGTCTGTGCATTCTAGGGTGTTCACCCCGTGACAAAGCTGCGTGATGACACATTTCTCCAAACATGTCCTCATTGTAAGTGACACCTGACTGTGTGTAAATTTAGAGGAAAGACAATTTAACCCATAAGAGAAGTGATGGAAAAGAAAATAAAGGCAGGTGATTAGCTCCAGGGTTGAGGGCACCCTCCCCTAAGGAGGTGAAGTTTCGGGTGAGATGTAAACATGACCCCACTGGCAAGAGGGTGCTGCACTTGCCTGGCCTGCAGCAGGAAGTGGGGGTTTAAATCAAGGGATCCCTGAGTGAGTTTGGGGTCAGCCTACCCACCACCCCTAAATCCCCACATCTACAGAAAGATATGAAGTGAGAGAAGAAAGGAACCTTTATTTGGGGATATCAGACTTTAAGATACATCAGTACCGCCTAAAAGGTTTGTTAAATCATAGATGCTGGGGTTGGTTTGGGTTTTTTTTTTTGGAGAGGGTCTCTATTTATAATTTTATTTTATTTCAATTTGTTTTCAAGCCTACAATTCATTATTGTAGAATCTAGCTGCAATATTGCACAGCACATCTCTAGAGCTTATGTATTCTTTTCTTGCTTAACTGAAACTTTGCCCACTTTGATTGGTATCCCCCCAAGGAACTCTCCCCACCCAGCCCCTGGAAATCATCATTCCACCCTCTGATTCTATGACTCTGACATTTTAAAGATGTCATGTTAGGCTCGGCACCTGTAGCTCAGCGGCTAGGGCACTAGCCACATACACCGGAGCTGGTGGGTTCTAATCCAGCCTGGGCCTGTCAAACAACAATTACAACTACAACCAAAAAATAGTCAGATGTTGTGGCAGGCACCTGTAGTCCCAGATACTTCGGAGGCTGAGGCAAGAGAATCGCTTAAGCCCAAGAGCTTGAAGTTGCTATGAGCTGAGAAGCCATGGCATTCTACCACGGGCAACATAGTGAGACTCTGTCTCAGGAAAAAAAAAAAGTGGAATGTAAGTGGAATCATACTCTATTTGTCTTTCTGTGTCTGCTTATTTCATTTAACACAATGTCTTCTAGGTTCATCCTGTTGTCAAATATGGCAAAATTCCCTCCATTTCTAAGGTTGAGTAATACTCCACTGTTTATATACCTCATCTGTCCATTTTCAGTTGCTTCCATATCTTGGCTATTGTGAATAATGCTTCTATGAATATGGGTGTGAAAATATCTCTTTGGGATCCTTTTTCTAGTTCTTTTGGGAAAATACACAGAAGTGGGATTGATGGATCATAAGATAGTTCTGTTTTTATCTTTGATTTGTTTAATTGATATATAATAATTGAACATATTCAGGGGCACATAATGATGTTTTGAACACACAAGGTGCTCTGTACCTTCATCATGGATGTTACAATTAGAAAACATCCCCAAGGAATCTAACATCATCAGGCAGGATTAGGGACACTGTTCTGGGGAACTTTTGGACCAAATTGACACATAATATTAATCAAAAGAAGTCTCTGTAGTAAAGAGAGACCAAGCATAGAACTGAGGTGGATAATTGGATGGATGCGAGAATCTGGGGCACTTCCATTCAAAATGACACTGTTTAAGAGGAGTTAGACCCATCCACCTTGCACCCATTAGAAACACACACAGAAAATAACAAGTGTTGTACTGTAGGAGGCCGAGGTGGGAGGATGCCTGGAACTCAAGAGTTCGAGACCAGCAAGAGTGAGACCCTGTCCCTACTAAAAATAGGAAAATTAGCCATGTGTCATGGTGGACAACTGTAGTCTCAGCTACTTGGTAGGCTGAAGCAGAAGGATTGCTTGAGGCCAGGGGTTTGAGGCCAAGGCAATCTAGTCTGGGCAACAGAGACTCTGTCTCAAACAACTAAATAAATAAACAACGCGGTGTCTCACATCTGTAATCCTAGCACTTTGGGAGGCCAAGAGAGGTAGATAGCTTGCGCTCATGGCTTAGAGACCAGCCTGAGCAAAAATCAAGACCTTGTCTCTACTAAAAATAGAAAAACTGTGGCAAGAGGATCGCTTGAGCCCAAGTTAGAGGTTGCTATGAGCTATGACTCCATTGCACTCTACCCAGGGCTTGAGACTCTGTCTCAAAATAAATAAAGAAATAAATAACAAGTGTTGGTGAGGATATGGAGAAATTTGTACTCTTTTTTTTTTCTTTTGTAGAGACAGAGTCTCACTTTATCACCCTTGGTAGAGTGCTGTGGTGTCACATAGCTCACAGCAACTTCCAAATCCTGGGCGTAGGTGATTCTTTTGCTTCAGCCTCCCGAGTAGCTGAGACTATAGTCACCTGCCACAATGCCTGGCTATTTTTTGTTGTTGTTGCAGTTTGACTGGGGCCAACTTTGAACCCGCAACCCTCAGTATATGTGGCCGGTGCCCTACCCACTGAGCCACAGGTGCCACCCCGAGAAATTGGAACTCTTGTGCACTATTGGTGAGAATGTAAAATGGTACAGCCACTATGGAAAATGGTATGGCAACTCCTCCAAAAATTAAGACTAGAAATACTATATGATCCAGCAATTCTATGTGTGGGTATATACCCAAAAGAATTGGAAGCAGAGTCTTGGAGAGAGATATGTACATAATGTTTATAGCAACATGATTCACAATAGCCAAAATGCAGAAGCAACCCAAGTTTCCACTGATGGATGAATGAAGGGAGGAACACATATGGTCCATCCAGACGATAGCACATGACCCAGCTTTAGAAAGGGAGGAGATTCTGACACATGCTATGATGACACTACTATGCTCAGTGAGAGAAGCCAGACACAGAATGACAAACACTGTGTATGATTCCATTCACGTCTCCAAAGCTGTCAGACTCAGAGACAGAAAGTAGAAGGTGGGACCAGGCATGGGGGAGGAGGGGGAGTATTTCATGGGGACAGTTTCAGTTTGAGAAGGTGAGAAAGTTCTGGAGATGGAGGGTGGTGATTGTTGCATGTACTAAACGCCCCTGCACTGTGCACTTAAAAATGGCTAAGATGGTAAATTTTGTATTATATGTATCGTATCACAATTTTTTAAAACTTCAGATTAATATGCGGGTACAAATGATTAGGTTATAATGTTCATGTTTTTTAGGTAAAGTCCTATTGTAGTTATGTCCTATATGTGTATGTGGCTCAGAAGGAGTGTCCTATACACTTACATTGTGCCTATTAGGTGGGAGGACACTCATCCCCTCCTTCCTACTTTCTTCCCCTTCTCTCCTCCCTCCTCCCTCTTTGCCCCAACTTGAATTGCATTGATTTTTTTCTCTTATGTGGTCATCTGTCTATTGACTTCATATTAGTATTGAGTACTTGGATACATGCTTTTCCATTCTCTTGCTTATCACAATTTTTTTAAAAATACAAAATTAAGCTTATCACCTATAGCTCAGCAGCTAGGGTGCCAGCCACATACACCAGAGCTGGCCAGTTTGAACCCAGCCCTAGCCTGCCAAACAACAATGACAACTACAACCAAAGAATAGCTGGGCATTGTGGCAGGTGCCTGTAGTCCCATCTACTTGGGAGGCTGAGGCAAGAGAATCACTTAAGCCCAAGAGTTTGAGGTTGCTGTGAGCTGTGACACCACAGTACTCTACCAAGGACGACATAGTAAGACTCTGTCTCAAACAAATGAACAAACAAAGGAATTAGCTCAGTGCCTGCCACATGATCAACACTAAATGTTAGCTTTTGTTAAGAATATGGACATTGTTCCTTTGTTCTTAAGGTCCGAGCTTCCCTGGTGCTAACACAGTGGGTGGGGTGTTGGCTATTCCAAAAGCGTGGTGGTTATTATTATTAACTAAAACCATTTGTTCTGTGCCCTCTTTAGTTCTGGCAATGACCCTCTGAAATAAGGTGCTGTCATACATAACCCTAGTTTACCAAAGGGGAGGCTCAGGCACAGAGAGCTTGAGTGACTTGCTCCCAGCCACACTGAGACTGAGATCACAGAACCCACTAGGTACGCACGAAATTGTAACAACAAACAGGGCCATGTCTGGCTTCCTAGAACTCAAAAAATGTAGGGCATGAAATAAAAAATGTTGGAGAAATAAAATTAAGGAAAAAAAAAGGATCTTCTCTCAACTCAGAAAACTTCTGCTCAAAAGTAGGAGAAGGGGGAAAAAACACCAATTTTATTAGTGAATAAGCATTAAACCAGAATGTGGTACACATTATAGGTGTCTGCTAAGTGACTGTAAAAGCAGAAAGAAATCTAACCTTTCTCCTATAGCCAATCAGGTACAGTCTATCACATCCATATTTTCAGCTTCATATAAAGACTGCTTCAGCAGCACATCAGCCACACACAGCTCATTCTAGATTCACCTGATCCAAGGGGTAATTATGTTAGCGAATTGGCTTCATCTAGAGGAAAACCAAAGTTTCATCATGACAGGAGGTGGTTTTGCAATCTGGAGCAAAGTGTTCACCAAAGTTAGGCTTTCATCCTCTCTCAGCAACTAGATTGCGGGGAGAATTGAGCCTCTTAATTCACATTTTTATTTATCCTTACAGAGACAAGTCCAGGATATAAAGTCAAAGCGAGGGTAGTTAAATATGGGAGCAGGAGGGAAGGGTTGGGGGTAGTTTGCCTTGTTTTTGCCGTTCAGCATCAGCAAAGATGTCACAGGGGCCTGGCCTGTGTGATGGCTCATACCTATAATCTCAGCACTTTGGGAGGCTGAGAAGGGAGGATCACTTGAGGCCAGGAGTTCAAGAGAGCAGTGGGCTTTGATGATGCCACTGCACTCTAGCCAGAGTGACAGAGCGAGACCCTGTCTCTTAAAAAAAAAGTAGAAATTGGGTCTTGCAAGACAAGGGTGATAAGGGTTGTGGAAGTTGGGCAACCCGAACCCACCACACCTGTAAGGTGGTAAAACATTCTTCTACTTCCTATTCTATCCTTATGGAGATAAAACCCTAATCCCAGCCATGACCTAAAGCTGCTGCTTTGTCCTCTGCTCTTATCACTTCCTGCCAGCTGCATGGGGCTCTTATTTTTGGGGATCTTTTCATATGGTTTCGGCCACAGGGCCTTTGCACTTGTTAGTCACCCTGTCTGAGTGTTCTCTGCAGCTCTCCCCACAGCTGCTCCCTCTCAGAAGAGCATTACTTGAAATACCCTGTGTAGAATTTTCAGGGCATCTAAATATCTACCACCCTACTAGCCTGTGTGTTTCATAAGAGTGAAAAGAGGAAGGTAGCCAAGGTATTGGGGAATGCCCATCAGCTCGGGTTCAAATCCCAGCTCAGCTGTATGACGGGGAGCCTCTCTGAGCCTCTGTCTCTTTCTCCATAAGATGGGGAAAAATAGAAGGGTTTCTATAAAGATTAAATAAACAACTTCTAGAATACAGAGGGTACAAAATAGGGACTATTTAAGTGTTTGCTGTTTTTTGTTCTTGTAATAGTGTTGCTAAATCAGAAGGAGCTTGTCCATTGCAGCCAAACACAGAGACAGGGCAGGGTCCAAGCAAACTTCAATGACAGAAAAGCCAGCAAATCTGGAGAACAGCAAGAGTGGCCCCCCAAATCTGTTCTGTCTTGGTTACAAACACAGCGCCTTTTATAAAAACTTACAAAGACTACATACCTCTTTCATGTTTACATGGATGGAGCTGGAAAATATTCTTCTTAGTAAGGTATCTCAAGAATGGAAGAAAAAGTATCCAATGTACTCAGCCCTATTATGAAACTAATTATAATCTAAGAATATGGGAAGGGGAGTGGATGGTGGAGAAAAATAACTAAATAAAAAAAA
>CAUYQV010051685.1:0-13312 GCA_963574575.1 Galagoides demidoff | reverse complement strand
GTTGTTGAACTTAAATTTATTCAGAATAACGATGATGCTTTTTTATACAGTTTTGCTCTCCCTTGTAAATTGTATATAATGCTGCCTTTTTTTAGCTTTTATACCCACCCCCCCCCCCCGCAAGTTTCTCTGTATGTATTTATATATATGTTGTATTAAGGTTCACTGGAATGTAGCAAATGGTACTTTAGCATTTACCCATGTAATGTTCTTTCATTCCTTTTCAGTCAACCTAAACACAGGAACAAGTCCATTGCGGCAATTAATTTAATAAAATAAAATTATAAGAGCAAAAAGTTACATTTCCAAAGTACCAAAACCTGCAACTGGCTCAGAGCAGAGCCTAAGGATCCAGGAACATGGGGTGGTGTTGTTGGGCTGGGCTCTATTCCCCCTTCCTTAGCACAGCACCATCTTTTACCCTCCTGGGAAAGCAGCATTTGGAGCCTACACCATTTGTGCTTTTCTCACTGGAGTAAGAAGTACAGGTATGTATCTGCAGAGGAGGGAGAATGAAAGGTGGTGGAGCCAACAGCCAGGGCAAGTCTTACGGAAAACCTGAAGGAGAGGAGCTGTGCAAGGCACCTCTCCCCTCTGCAGCCTCCACCCCACTACACCAAGGACTGTCAACCCTGGGGCTTGGGAAGACTGCCCAGGGGAGGATGGGTGGCTTAAGGCAAAAGGGGAAGGCTGCCTCCTGGCACCCACAGCTACAAAGCTGGTCTGATACTGAGAAAAAAAACCTGCATTTTGCCCTGGAACCGGCATCTGAAGAGTTACAGTAGGAGAGGAATACCAGCATGGTGAGGATCTTTTACACCCTTCAGTCCCACTCTCCTCACACCTTCTGCACAGGGGATTCGTTAGGCACAGCTTTCTTTCCTCTCTGCTTCAGACGTCCCCGGGCATAGACTCGAAGCAGGAGTGCTGTGAAGACCACAGCTACCCCTAGCCCTCCCACCACAGTGACTGTGTGGCCATAGAGGAGGCAGGAAAGAAGGATGGCAAAGGCCTGGCGTAAAGTCATGATAATGGTGAAAGCAGCTGCCCCAAACTGCCCAATGGTGTAGAAGATGAAGAGCTGCCCACACGCGGAGCAGATTGAGAGAAGCAGGGCATGGGCAGCAAACTCGCTGTGTCGTCCCATGAAGTGTGTCCCCTCCAGGAGGGCCCCCTGCTCTAGCAGTGAGCCTACTGTGAAGAGGCAGGAGAAGAAATTGACCCCAAACATCATCTGCACAGATGACATCTTATAGGCAAATAGGGCATCCTGCCAGTTCGACGTGAAGCTGTCGAAAGCAATGTAGCCTGCCAATAGGATTAGGCCTGAGAGTGTGGTGGCTGGGGAGCTGCGTGGCTCTGGTCCGCTGGACAGCAGAAACATGCTGACCCCAATGGAAATGAGGCCAGCTGTTAGGTATTCCCAATGTTCATAGCTGCGGCGAGACACCAGCTTTCCCATCAGCATGACAGGTATCACCTTAGAGGCCTTGGCCAGCACCTGGGTGGGGAAGCTGACAAATTTGAGAGCTTCATATTGGCACCAGCTGCTAAGCACATTTGACAGGCTGGCAAAGGAATACCGGTACATGGGTGCCCCATGCCGGGGTTGCTTGCAGAGGATGCAGGCAAAGCCTGCCACAATCAGTGCCAGTACTCGGTTCATTAGCACCAGGAACTGTGAGTCTGTGAAGTGCTCGCCTGGTGATGTGGCTGTGGCTCCGTAACTGCGGGTCATCACTCTTTCCTGTAGCACACCCCAAGTCAGGTAAGACACCTGGGCGGAGGAGAGTGGAGACAAGACAATAAACCAGAAACAATTAAGTTTCACCCTGTTCCTCAGGATGTCTTAAAGGACAGCATACATTATTTGGTTCCCCTGTTAACAGTAGCCTCTGCCCTACCCAGTCTGGATTCATCTTGTAGGGAATAAAGACTGCATGAAAAACTTTTTTAAGTGTTTTGAGACTGCCCAGATTTTGTCTGTACCCACAGTATGGGTATGTTACAGCCTATTGCTTCCAAAGTACTACAGTCAGCATCTAGCATCCCTTTGACATGTGGTACTGGGGCAAGGCTGAATGGCCCCTCAAACTTTTTATCAGTTTACAGTACAGAGACACAAAAGTCTGGGGGAGAGGAGGAGTATAATAATGGTACTACAGAAATCACAGAAAAAAGAGCAAGATGCACTCCTCTCCTGCAGTACATATCATAATAGCATAGAATTAACTTTCAGTATCAGTGCTGGAGAGGGTTAAGAGGATGAGAAAAAAAAGCATCTTCCCAACCCCCAAAACCTCTGAGATGGTGGTCCAGTGTACCCTTGAGAAGAGGGGGACATATCACACCAACCCACAAACCTTTGGGACAGGTATGATGGAAACTTGGGTTTCAGAGTCCCTGCCCACCAGGAACCAACCCTGGAAGAGAAGCAGAACCTGCCTGCCTGCCTACCTACCTGGAGCCCCACAGCACAGAAGAGTAGCTTCAGGGCCTGCCACATGGGAGTGGTCTCTGATGTCTCTGTCCGAGGAGCCAGAGGACCCTCCTCAGAGGCCTTGGGCTCATTGCCAAACACACAGGCTTTCACCAAGGGAAAGCAGAGACCCCTTCCTGAAGACGACACACAAAGTCAAGGCCAAAATCTTCTCCATAACACTTCATCTTCACCAGGAAAACCACCAGCCTGCCCTCTTGTCCAAACTATTGGCCTCCCTCCACCCTGTCCAAGTCCTAGTCCTTCAGACCGCACCCAACCCCGTCTACCCACTTCTCCGCCCTTTCTTCACACACCTGTCTCCAGGTAGTTCTTCCGCCTAAAGTATTGCACCAGGAGGTAGCCAGGTACCATAAAGCTGGCATAGCCGGCAGCATTCACCAGAAACCGGAAGAACCATAGCTGGGTCCAGGACTCTGGAGGGGCTTCAGGAGTCTCCCCGCCTGCCCCCAGGGAGGGGAGCGCAGCTAACACCACCACTGCCCACCACCTGCAGGGACAGTGGACCTAAGGATCAGGACGCAGTTCCTCATCCACTCCAGCACTTTACAGGGGACCACACCGTAGAAGGGCCCAGAGTCTTCTCCCCGCCCCCCTCCGTTGCAGCCTAGCCGGACAAAGAGGCTCTCTCTCTCCGGGGGGAGCCAGCGTTGGCTGGGCAGGGCTTCCTCTTTCCCCGGGGCGGACCCGCCCCTCCGGCCACACAGGTCCCCTCTGTTCAGTCCAGTGCTCGCCAGCTGCTCAGGCCAGAGGCGGAGCCCCCTTCCCCCCGCCCTCCACGTCCCCAAAGCTCCAGGATCCCTAGCCCCTCTGTGGGACACTCCCGAAGCCCCCCAAAGAGCACAAGACCACGCCACGGCCCCCATCGCCGCTGAGTCAGAGCAGCGATATGCCAGCCCACCGCCCGGCAGCCGGGACCCCACCCGGCCCCCAAGCCGAGGTGCGGCAGTCACGTGGCCAGGGGGCTCAGTCACGTGGCCTCGCTGCTGCCCTAGCCCCCCACCTGGCGTCCATGGTCCAGGCGGCGTGGGGCGGAGGTGGGCCGGGGAATGCTAGTCCCCGGGCCGCACGCGCCCTCCGCTCCCGCCGGCGCCTCTGGGAGCAGCCAGTGAGCTAGCGGCTAGCGGAAGTGCTGCGTTCTTCCCGCTTCCCTCCCCGCAGCCGCCCCTCCGCCCCTTACCGCGACCGCTCAGCGCCCGGGACCGCCGCCGCGCCACAGCGCCCCCGCGCGGCCCGGAGGCAGACGCGGCCCAGTTCCTGGGAGGTGAGAGGCACCTGGGCGAGGAAGCCAGGAGCCCGTCACCCTGGAGGGTCCCGTGCTTTCTTCTACTTCGTCGTCACCCTTGACCCTCATGGGTATCCCAAAGGGAGTGGTGACCATTGTCATCTTGCAGACAGGACATTAGGCTCTGCTTTTCCTGTTTTATGACAGAATGATGTTCCCTTCCTTTCTCAGCTGGGCCAGCAATTCTGTCCCCTCATTCTCCGTGACCTTTGAGGCTCTGCATGACCTGGCCCATCATCTTAGCCCACTCACTCATCCCCTGTAGAGGCCCCCACTGGCCTGCTGTCAGTTCCTCTAACCCACCCAAGGCCTTCCCCCAAATGCTGAGCTCCCTTTCCCTTACTCATTCCTATGGCCCGGCCCATTTGAAATGCCACTCCTCAAACAGAGGTCCCTGGACTACCCAAAGTATGGTCTTCCACCCACACCATTGTTCTCCTTCCCACTATTCTTTCCCTTCACAGCACCACAGCAACTTGTAATTACATATTTATTTGTATGTTACTTTAATGGCTGTCTCACTCATTAGATTAGAAGCTCCAAGTGGCCAGCAACTAGGTATGTTGGTTTATTTCCACCCTCCCCCCACCCCCACCCCCGTTTTCATGCCAGGATAGGCCTGACCTAGCAGGGCCCTCAAAGGTGTGGAATGGAAGGAAAAATGTAAAAAGTCACACCTCCTTTCTGCCCAGCCTCCCTAGACTACCTTTTTCCCCAGATGGTAGCCTCCAGCGCAGTGATGAGACCTCCAGGGTCTGTGTCTTCTCATCTCTCCTCCTCTCCTGTCACACAGGAAAGGCAAGGGTCTGTGCTAGACAGAGAAGGGCCTGAGGACTATTTACTGTCTCCCCCTACCCCCAAGACCCTCCTGTACTCAGAGGACAATTTCCTTCTCTCTGCCTCTACTACAAGGTCACAGGGCAGCCCTGTCTAAAAATCTCTAATGCACACAGATATGCATGCACACAAAACAATTCTAGAAAGGAAGATCTTTTTAGAAGTCTCTTCCATTTTAGTGTCATGTTACTGAGTTTTCGCCTCCCCAAAGACTTAGTTAAGAGACTTCTGTGTGAAGTCTTTCTAAACAACAGTGTTTTAGAGTCCTCAGCAGGAGTAAGATGGGACCTGTTAGGGCCCTGCTTGATCCTTTTTGAGTCTCTTCTCAGAGAGTCCACTGGTTTTCCCACTGGTGGGCAGTTTCAGGCCAACCCAACATGGGTAGAAACAACAGCCCCTGTTATCTTCAAGAGAGGCAGACAGGCTTCACCCAAGATACATGGGGGCTTTGGTGGTCTTCCAAGAATCTCCATCCACCTGGGAAGCTCTTCCTTCTAGACTAGCTCTCTCACTTGCAATCCCTCCTGACTGTACTGGTCCCAGGCTCTGGCCTCAGCAGTCCCTAGGACACCAGAATGGCACATTGCCTGGGTCCAAACTGCAGCAGTTATGACAGCAGCTTCCAGATGTAAGAGGTGGAGCTACCAGGGTCCCAGCCCCTGCCCTGGCTTCAGTCCGCATACATCAGCAGCTTCCATTGGCACACACCAGTGGCTTCCCCGAGATCTTCAAGTCATCAAAGGGCAAAAGAACAAGGGGCTGAGAAGGAGAATGGAGAGGCATGATTAAGGACATGGGACAAGGCAGCTTGGGAGGGAGGACTGTGGAAACCTGTCAGGCCACTCCCTCCCCATCAAATGACAATTGAAGACTACTAGAGAACAATTCATTACACTAATCCCTAGAATAGGAGACCCTCTGTGAGCCCTGAGGCCTTAGGCAAGCCCTCCTTTTTTAAGGTAATGCCAGAATACCTAAACTAGGAGGGACCTTAAGAGGTGATCCAGCCACTGACCGCTGAACTGGGGTTTTTTTGTTGTTGCTGTTGGGAGGGAGAGGGAAAGGTACTCACAAAACATGATTTTTTTTTTTTTTTACATTGAACATTTAAAAATAAGAAAGACTAGGGCAGCCCCTGTGGCTCAAAAGGGGCCCATATGCCGGAGGTGGCAGGTTCAAACCCAGCCCTGGCCAGAAAAAAAATAAAAAATAAGACTATATAGAAAATCTGGGTTTTACCTTTCAAAAAATTCTAAGACCTGGGAACACCGTGCCCACCTTTTTTCTTCTTTTTTTGTGACAGTTTCAATCAGTCATCCTGGCGATTGAGTACATGGTGTTATTGCTCACAGTAACCTCAAACTTCTGGGCTCAAGTGATTCTCTTGTCTCTGCCTTTTGAGTAGCTGGGACTACAGGCACCCACCACACCTGACTATTTTTAGAGATGGGGTCTTGCTGTTGCTCAGGCTGGTCTCTAACTTAAGAGCTCAAGCGATACGCCCAGCTCAGCCTCCCATAGTGCTAAGTTGACAGGCATGAGTCACTGCACCTGGTCTCATGCCTACCTTCTTACTCTTTGCCTTTGCTGAAGCTGAGTACAGAGATCCTCAGGCATGGCTCACAGGCCTTACCACCACATTGCCTCTCACATCTGGACAGCTTTGCTGATTCACTTTAGCTGCAGAGCCCCTGAAGGAACTCTCTGGTCCTGACCAACTAAGGAAATAGGTTTGCAGAAGGGCAGAGACTGGCTTAAGGTTCCACAGTTGGTGAGTTTCGCAGAAGCTAGTTACACCCTAGAACTCCTAACTCCCTGACCCTTTCAGCTAATGACAGCACTGTTTTTGCTATGGGTATGGGAGGCCCTGTAAAGCAAAACAGAGCATATGCCTCTTACTTCCTCAGTCAGGTCTTGGGGTGTCTCATCTTCCACGTTCCGTAGCAGGGAGTCAGCACCTGCCTTGCACAGAGTGGATGAGATGCCACTGAGACCCCGGCCAGCCGCCAGGTGCAGGGGAGTGCACCCGTTCAGCATGCGGGCATCCACCCGGGCTCCAGACTGGAGCAGGAACTGTACCAGGCCTCGCTCCTGGGTTTCCACTGCCAGGTGCAATGCTGTCTTCCCACTGGTGCCCTCCTGGAGAGGAAGAAGGATGTCACTAAGGCCCTCAAGAGGCAGTGTACTAGGCCTGGGCTCTGGTAAGGAGATGAACACCACTGCTTCTGACTGCTGGGCAAGGGATCTGGGACCCAACCAGGTAGATGGCAGGCCCTGGACCAGGCAGCACCCTGCCTGGTTGCCTCACCTGTGCATCAATATCAGCTCCATTCTGAAGCAGTAGTTCCATGAGTGGCTGGTTCCTCTTCAGGGTGGCGATGTGGAGACAGGTCAGACCTGGGATGGGGCGAGGGTAGGGGCTGCTGATCTGCATTCACCAACTCCTTCTCTTCCTTTCTTCAGGGACCTCCTTACCCTTTAGCCCCAAGGGACTCCCTGCCCACTCAGTGTTGCTAATCACAAGACTGTTAAAACACACACCCAAAAACCCCTTCAAAAGTCTAAGGGGAAAGGAACTCAAAGTTTCCACCTTTTCAGAGTCATGTTATTGAAACTTTCATGCTTCAGGGATCAGGTTGCTGAGTGACACTCCCCCAAATCATGCCCTCCTCTCTAATACACATACCTCCTATACATGCATTGTAAAGTTCCTATCTTCTGCCTTCAAGCCCAGGCCAAAAGCCATCTTTGCTGAAACTCCATGTGAATCCTCATGCCCTCACCCCTTCCCCAGGGCCTACTTCCTCCTCTGTGCCACCCTGGGCTTTTTGCCGTCTCCTTTCTGGTCTGGACCCCACCTCATACCCCTCTGGCTTAGTAATAGAGATCTAGATTCAAATTTACACTCTTCACCTCCTCCAAGTCTCTGTTCAAATGTCTCTGGCTCCACAAAACCTTTCCTGACCACCTGATTTAAAAATCATATTAACTCTCCCATTCCCCTAGCTCTCCTCTATCTTTTCCAATAGTACTTCCTTTTGATACTATATAATTCACTTCTCATATTTATTGTCCATCTCAATCTTTCTCTCTCTCTCTTTTTTTTTTGAGACAGAGTCTCACTCTGTCCCCAGGCTAGAGTGCCATAGTATCATAGCTCACAGCAACCTCAAACTCCTGGGCTCATGTGATCCTCCTGCCTCAGCTTCCCAAGTATCTACAGGCACCCACCACAATGCCTAGCTAATTATTATTATTATTATTATTATTATTATTATTATTTTGAGATAGAGTCTCAAGCTGTTGCCCTTGGTAGATGCTGTGGCATCATAGCTCATAGTAACCTTCAACTCTTGGGGTCAAGTGATTCTCTTGCCTCAGTTTTTCTATTTTAGTAGAGACAGGGTCTTGCTTTTGATCAGGCTGGTCTTGAATTTGTGAGCTCAAGCAATCCACCTCCCTTGGCCTCCCACATGCTAGGATTATAAGTGTGAGCCACCTCGCCTGTACTATTTCTATTTTTAATAGAGATGGAGTCTCACTCTTGCTTAGGCTGGTCTTCAACTCCTGAGCTGAAGCAATCCTCTCACTTTGGCCTCCCAAAAGTGTTAGGATTATAGGTGAGCCATTGCAACCAGCCTAATCTTTCTCTGTTTTGTTCACAGATGCAAGCCTAGCTCCTAGTAGGAGTATCTGGCAAATAAAGAACCCTCAGTACATTTCTACTGAATGAATGAATGTGTTCACCTAATCTCTATTACACTGAATATCCCAAGGGCAAGATTTAGCTTTCTGTTGAGCACAGAGTAGGTACTGGGTAAATTCTACGTCAAACTAGTCACTGGGGCGGTGATGCCTGTTGCTCAGTGAGTAGGGTACGGCTGCATACACTGAGGCTGGTAGGTTTGAACCTGGCCAAGGCCAGCTAAAACAATGACAACTGCAACAACAACAAAAAAATATAGCTGGGTGTTGTGGCAGGCGCCTGTAGTCCCAGCTACTTGGGAGGCTGAGGCAAGAGAATCATTTACGCCCAAGAATTTGAGGTTGCTATGAGTTATAACGTCATGGCACTGTACCCTGAGGGACAGCTTGAGATTCTGTCTCAAAAACAAACAAACAAACAAAACAGTCACTGATTCTTTTAGCAAAGACATGTGCTTAGAGCTGGAGGGGCATCAAATACCAAGACCTCTTCCCTGAGAGTGGGGTCCCTGGCTCCTATGCCCTCTTCATTCTACAAGTCCTGATGCTGCCTGTACCTTGCCAGTTTTGCAGTTGGAGGTTCAGGGAGTGAGATGGTCCTCTGCCTGGCTCTGGTTGCACCTCCAGCAGGCAGCGGGCACAGGCCAGGTGCTGGCGCTGGCAGGCCACATGCAGGGCTGTGTCACCATGTCGGTCCTGTAGCACCCGACTGGCCCCCTTCATCACCAGTGCCTGAACTGCGCCCAGCTGGTCCAGATGTACAGCCAGATGGAGTGCTGTCTGCAGGTACAAAGAGAGTGTCACAGGCTACTGCAACATGTTCTCACCTTTGGGAATTTGCTAGGGTGGGCACAGGAGTCACCAGCTGCCAGCACCTTCTTTGAAAGCAGCATATAAAGGCCATATTCCCAGTCTCCCAAGGAAATATTACCAAGCCCTTCCTCCTGCTATGCCCCCACAAACTCTTGGAACCCCGTTCTGGAAGCAGGGTGAAGAAAGTGGCCCCTACTTTTCCTGTAGGTCCCCTATCCTTTGGAGAAAAGATACACGGGGGCAGAGTTTAGCCCCTTACCCTTTGGGAAGACCTATGTTATCTCTTGGGGTTAAACTGTAGGGGTTAGATTGGAGGAGGAAAGACAGAGGCAGTCTCTACCTGACAAACTCCTCCTTTGAGTCTCTATTCAGATGTTATCTCCAATACTGTGAAGCCTTCCCTGGCTGCTTCACAAAGACACTGGACCCCACACCAGCTGGTATCTGTATCACAACTCTTGATACACTATGATGTGTATTTAGGTATTGGCACCCCAGCCCAGGCTTCAGGCACCTTGTTGGTAGAGCCTGAGACTTACTCATATTGGTATCCTTAGCTTCTAGCCCAGTGTCTGGCATATGGTTTCCTGAACGAGTAGACTATGGACTCTGGTGTAACTGACAGGATGGCTGCCATGGTAGAAATAGGCACAGCCCACTCTTTCCACTTACCTGATAAAGGTTATTCTGAATATCCAGGACCTCCTGAGGCAGCAAAGCCAGACAACAGAGCAGCACCGCTGGGGCCTCATGAATCACTGCCAGGTGGACCAGGCTAGGGAAGCAGAGGCAAGGCTTAGAGCAGAGCCCAGGCCAGAGAGGGTGGGCTGGAGTCTCAGGGTTAGAAGGAAGAATCAACCCCTTTCTAGCTACCCAAAGGGTAGGTGCAGGAAGTAAGAATGTGGGCCAGGAAGTGAAGGGTTAGTGTGGGAAGCCAGGATCCTGAGGGTGGGAGTTCCAAGTTCCCATCACTGGCCTTAAGGAGGGCCTTACCTGGGTGGGCATGTGGGCAGAGTACTGACAGGACAGGAATCTTCCTGTCCACCTTGCTCACACCCACTCTCCTCTGCTCCCAGGGTGCTGCCAGGCCAGCTGCAGCTCAAAGCCAAACTGAAAGCTACTGAAGTAGTCTAGAGGGGGTTTCCAGGGCTGGGCTCCCCAACTCTCTTGGCCCCAAAAGGGATAACAGAAGAAGGGAGATACAGGGTCATCCCTCCACCAGCAACTCAATGCTACACATCTAAGGGAGAGAAACAGAAGCTCCAGGAAGAAAACAAGGAGACAGTGCAGCATCCTGTCCTGCTTCCCTTCCCAGGGGAGTACAGAGGGGATGATCCTCAGCACAGACCAGGTGGGGCCTCAGCAGAGGTACCTCCACTCCTCCCGTGGGGGGAAGGGGGGTGTCTCTGTGCAGTGTAGAAAGCATGTGTTTGTTTAGGGGGTGGCGAGAGTCTTTATCTAGAAGGGGGGCAACTGGGAGGGGAAATTTTAGTCTTGGGGGGTTTCCCCACATCAGGTGGAGAAAATGAAAGCCAGGGCTGAGGGTCTAGACTAGGACAGCTGCCTTGGGGCATTTGTGCTCTGTGGAAGGGAGTAGCTTGACTAAAAGACTTGACCAGGCTGGGGAAGGGGCTGCTCTAGTAGGAGCAGGTGGGTAGGCTTTGGGGCAGGCAGCAGGATAGGCCCAGGAGAGAGTGACGGAGGGAGGGAGGAACCACTCTGGAAATCCCCTCGGCCAGGGCCTGGTCTCTGGGTCACATTCTTGCAGCCACCTCCCTCTCTCCCCCAGTCTCCCTTCCTCCCACTTCCTCTTCCCACTTCCATACCTACCACAGCCCAGACACTTCCAAAGGAGGAAAGTGTCCCCCTCCTCTCCAGGGAACTACTGGGGAGTCCTGACACTTTTCCCCTACACACATACACATACCCAGTTTAGACACACTTGTCTCTAACTAGAGATGGAAAAGGCTGGGGCTGAGAGGGTAACAAAAGAGGGCAGTGACAAAAGTCCACTTCCTGGATCAAAGGTCACCATAGGTATCTTGCATTGAGCCCCCAAAACCTTAGAGTTCTGGGCCTGAGGCCTGGTGACCCAGGCACAGAGTACAAAAAGAACTGAACTCATTCCTCTTTCAACCACTGGGTTGAGTCAATGGTCACCCAGGATTAGGACACTTCCATCTCCAAAAAGTGGGTTAGGACAGGCACCTCTTGCCTCTTCTGCCCCAGTTTATTCCAGCATCCCTTATCTGAGACTGCAGCATTCCCCTTCCCTGCCCCCTTCGTGTTTCTTACCCCCAAATCCCAGCTATTCCCTTCTCTGTCAGTGTTTTCTTCTTCTTGGGGGCTAAGTCTTCAGTTGGCCAACCCATCCCACACAAATGCCTCTTATTTCAACTGCCCTCTGGCCCAGTCCCCACCAAACTCCACCTGGGCCTGGGAGAGGAAAGGTAAAATGATGGGGTCAAACAGGACAGTGAAGGAGACTTGGGGGGCTTGGAAGGTGGAAGAGAAGATGTCAGGCTGACTCCAGCCCTTACTTCCCCTTTCTCAGCAGAGGAGGAAGTAAGCTCAGGCAGCCAGCTGCCTGTCTTGTCTGCTGGGGCACTTTTGGCCCAGTCTGGCTCACCCTCTCCTCCTCAGGGCCAGCTCCAACCCTGCCACCCTAGTGGCACCCCTACCCATAATCTCAACTGGTAACCTGTAACTGGCACCTCTTGTTCCTTGAGACAGGGATTTCTGAGGTCAGGAGCTGGGAATCCCAGATATTAAGCAAACAAGGATGCCCCCTCCCCCAGCAAGAAAAAAAACTGGACTGGTCAGGGGAATTTTCTCTTCCTAGGGGTGAATTATTGGTAGATTTCCAAGATTTCGCCTGGGATTTCAGGTGCCTGGGTAAAGGCTCTGCCAGCTCTGCCCACCCTCAAAAAGGAGGGCAGGAGTTAAGTTTCAAGTTTGGAAGAGAGAGTGAGGACTACTGTTCCAAGGAGGGTGCCTTGAAGGAGCTTCGTGGCGGAGTGGGGTCCCCGGCCTCCTGCGGCTTCTGGGAAGGCCCAGAGTTAGCATCTCCTTTCAGCCTAGCCCCCATACTTACGTGTCTCCGTCCTCAGAGATGTAAGTGAGGGCTTCCAGTTGCTGAGGGCTCAGCGTCCCCGTGGGAGGCAGCGACGGGCGTGGGGCTGGGTCCACAGCCTCGAGGCCCCCCAGCAAGGAAAGGGGCTCAGAGAGCGAAGAGGAGCCATACGTGGAATCAGCCCGCTCCCCATCCGCGTCTTCCTTCTCCTGTGGCTCCTTGGCGGTCCCCGGAGCATGGGTCCAAGGGTGGGGGCCGCCGCCGTCCGAGGGCCCGGAGGTTGGGGTTGGGGTGGGCTCGGGTAGGGAGCGCAGAGAGCGCAGAGACTCTATGCCGGAGTCATATTGGCTCTCGTCCGCCTCGTCGGCCCCCTTCCGCGCCTCCGACATGCCCGCGGCACCGGCCCGCGGGGGCCCGGTCTAAGCAGATCCTGCTCCGAACTCTGGGCTCCGGCGCGCCGCCTTTCCGGGTTGCAAGTCCGCCTAGCAGAGCGGGCACCCGACCGGCAGAGGCCTCCTTCCCGGGTTGTGTGGGTCCGAGGGGTCGGCGAGAAGCGAAGACACGGCTTACCGCGCTGGCCTGGTCCACAGCGGCGGTTACTCAGGGCAGCCGGCGGCCCAATTTGGTCCTCCCTTCGCCCCGCCCCTCGGACCAACGAAGTAGCCGCGCGCCGACTAGCCCCGCCCCAACCTGCTCAGGACCCGCGCTTCCGGACAGAAGCTCCGCCCCTCTGGAATCCCCCTTATCCCGGTCTCTGCGTAGGCTCGGAGTCTATGGTTACCGAGTCCTGAGTCACTCCTTCCTTGATTCATTTAACCACTCATTCATGCATTCAGTCATTCATACATTCATTCGTCCATTCATTTATTCACTCTCTTCCCCTTCCCCCTCCATTCCATTCATTAGTTCCACGTGTTTATTCTTTTTTCACTTCTTGTGTTTCTTCATATATTTCTTCTTTTTTTTTTTTTTTTTTTTGAGACGGAGCCTCAAGCTATCCCCCTGGGTAGAGTGCTGTGGCATCACAGCTCATAGCAACCTCCAACTCCTGGGCTCAAGCGAGTCTCCTGCCTCTGCCTCCCAAGTAGCTGGGACCACA
>CAUYQV010051684.1:0-14874 GCA_963574575.1 Galagoides demidoff | reverse complement strand
CCAGCTACTTGGGAGGCAGAGGCAGGAAACTCGCTTGAGCCCAGGAGTTGGAGGTTACTATGAGCTGTGATGCCATGGCACTCTACCCAGGGGGATAGCTTGAGGCTCCGTCTCAAAAAAAAAAAAAAACTGCTACTCTGACTGAATAAAGAAGTGAAACTCTGTAGATAGATGTGAAGAAATGAACAAGAGGGGGAATCTCACTGGGTTGGTATTGGGGAGTTATTAATATTAGAAAGCAGGTTCTACAATCAAGGGATAAATCCAGAGTATGGGGAACCTGAAATTGCAGGCCAAGTAATTGAGAGTCAATATAGTAGAAAGTAGATAATGATTTATGTACAGTATTTTGAGACAAAAAGGATTTATTTAGGATTTATTTTAGGATTTATTTGGCTTTGGAAAGATGGAAGGTAGGTAAGTTAGGAACTTAACATGCATTCACCCATGAGAAGGAATAAGTAGACACAATATTAAAGCTGGTTGCACTTAGAAGAGAATCCAAACTTCTGACGTGGTCGATAGTTTCCACATGGTCATGCCTCAGCCTACCTCTGGGTTCATCTACTGTCTTCTATTCACTAAGATCTTCTTTCATTTCCTTTAAGGAACCAGCCCAGTGCCTTCCTCAGGACTTCATATATGCTGTTGCCACTGTGGGAATACTCTGCTTCCCATTTCCCTCCTAGCTGACTCCTATTTACACTTCAGATCTCATCTCAGTATCACTAGGTTCCCCACTCCATTTATTCTCTCATGGATCTTCGTTCCTTTCCTTTATACTGTCTTTTACAATTTGTTTTTATAGATTTGTATGTTTTCATGTTTAATGTCTATTTTCATTAGATTATAAATTTGATGGTGCTAGGTGTCTAATGCACAGTATACTGCTGGGCATATGGAAAGTAGCCAGTAGATATTTGCTAAATAAATAAATGAAGGAACTTTTTTGAGTTTTCTTGTTTATATAATGGGGACAATAAATTCCAGCCCCATGGTGTAGTTATGAAGATTGCTGCATCATAGTAATATAGCTAAAAGGGAAGGATGAACACAGATACGGGAAACATACTGAGCTGGGAATGAGGGTGAACGTGGGAGTTAGAGGGCTAGTGTTTTTGTTGTTGTTGTTGCCCTAGGTAAAGTGCCGTGGTGTCACAGCTCACAGCAACCTCAAACTCTTGGGCCTTTTTTTTTTGAGACAGAACCTCACGCAGTTGCCCTGGGTAGAGTGCTGTGGCATCACAGCTCACAGCAACCTCCAACTCCTGGGCTCAAGTGAGTCTCCTGCCTCCACCTCCCAAGTAGCTGGGATTACAGGCGCCTGCCACAATGCCTGGCTATTTTTTTGGTTGCAGCCGTCATTGTTGTTTGGTGGGCCCAGGCTGGATTCGAACCCACCAACTCAGGTGTATATGGCTGGCACCTTAGCCGTTTGAGCCATAGGCGCCAAGCCGAGGGCTAGGTTTTCTCTCTGAAGTAGGATGTAGGCGAGATTAGGAAGAAAATGATAGCTGGCAAAGAGCTTGGGAAGGACTTGGAATGGAATGGAAAGGGTAGTAGGGTGCATAGGGAAAGGCAGTGTGATGAAGATGTTTGTAGAATGGTTCATAGACATGCGTGATAAGAGTCACTGTTAAAACATTTGTGTTTGAGAGACAATCCATCACTGTCTAATACTTGAAGGCTCTTCTAGTTTTAGCTTCAGCACCTTCAGTGTCTGGCAGCCCATTTGTTTATTGAGTGAGCAGTGACTTTTTAGGGGCCTTCTTGGTGGATGCTGGGAATATAAAAAAGAGAATATGATCCCTTAAGGACCTTGCAGTGGACGTGAGGTGGCTGTGAAGCAGACACATAAACAGAAGAGAATAATGTGGTAAAAATGATGATAATGACAGGTACAAGATGCTGTGGAAACATACTGAAGAGGCTGCTAATGTCGACTCTGTTCAAAGAAGGCTTCCTGAGGAAGGTGAGATTTCATCTCAAAGGACATTAGAAGTAGGAAAGTTAGTAGGAGTGTCCTGGGCGATGGGCGCGGAAGTGCAGGAGCAAAGCGATTCTCCGGTACTGGACTTGAGGCACGGCTGCTGGAGTGAGATGTAGATGGGCGCAGTGGCAGTACCCGGGAGGGATGGTCTCCAGGAGCAGTGAGCCTTGGGCGAGGCTGGGAGGCAGCAACAGAACATCCACGTGAGGCGGTAGTCCGGGTCAAATAGTTTTCCAAAACATTCCTACCGGTCGGATCTTTGGCTCTTCATTCTTTTTGACGTGATGGTGTTTTATTTGTGTATCTTAGACCATGCGTTGTTTGCTGATATTGGCTTCAGGAATGAATTCTGTAATTGACTACAAACTTTTTGAAAAAAGAAGAAAGGATTGTACAGCATAATTTCAAAACTCTATGGGACTTTGATTTTACACTTTCTTTTGCTCATTTGGAGAACTCTATTAAATGAGTAGGATCTTGCCCATTCATAAATAAGTTCTTAAAATTAACCCCGTTAGTTCATGTTTAAAAACTTTGAAACATCTGGTGGCTTTACAGGGGTTGAATATGAAAGTATTTGAACTTAAAGGTTTAGAGTATTCATTAAGAAATATAGTAATATCTTTCTTTCCTTTAACATTTTAAGGGTTTAATGTGCTGAAAATAATATGGTGAATAATAAGGTGAGATATTTATAAATTCAAAAGTAAATTACTCAAAAGTGAGGGAATGATTTTCAGAGGAGGAGTAGAGTATTCTTAGATTGCATAGAGGTGCAACAAAAAAGATATACAGAAAATGTAGGCCCACAATTTGTTTATCAGCTCTAAGTACCAGTTTAATTGTTTTTAATAGGTTAAGTGAGACTCTTATGAAAAGATATGTCAGGGGTGACAGATTGGTATACTCTTAGAAATAATAGATAATATCCAATGTTAGAAAGCTATCGTGCTTATCTTTTTACCTGGATATCTTCTTTCTTCCTTTCAAACTCTTGACCTCCCTAAAGTATCTGTAACTTACTTAAATACTTCAGTAAAGTCAATGTGATTGTTTACTCATTCAATAGATATTTGAGCTCTCATTTGCCAGCCATTATTATAAGACACAGTGAACAAAACAGACAAAAATTCTTGCCTTCGTGAGGTTAGAAGTTAATGTTATTCAGTTTCGTTAGTGTTTGTGTGTTTAATGTGTGGCCCAAGACGATGCTTCTTCTGATGTGCAACAGAGAAGATAAAAGGTTGGACACGCCTAAGGGACACAGAACTGGAATTCACTGAATTTACTAAATAGATTGTCTGACCTGTTTTTGCACTACTTACTAATAATTTTATCTAATAAATGTTTACTTACATAGTTGATAAAAAAAGAAGTAGGGAAGTAGGATCATTAACGGTAGTAAGATCATTAAGGAAAGTAGATTATGGATAATCACTGAAGTTTTCCATGCAAAAATATGATATGATCAAATACACATAATAAAAAGATCCCTCTGGCAGCACTCTGGAAGACAATAAGATTGGAGATAGAGACCAGTTATAAGAAAGTTGCAATAATTTAGAAAACGAAAAAAACATTATTGAAGGCCTGGACCAATGGGAATGATAAGAAAAGGAAAGACAGACCTGGAGCACTATATTCCTAGTATTTTGGGATGCCAAG
Organism: Galagoides demidoff; assembly: GCA_963574575.1. NCBI lineage: Eukaryota > Metazoa > Chordata > Mammalia > Primates > Galagidae > Galagoides > Galagoides demidoff. The sequence goes on along the minus strand of CAUYQV010051684.1, from coordinate 11,219 downwards.
GCAGGAGGAGCTCTTGAGGCCAGGAATTCAAGACCGACCTGAACAAGAGCAAGATCCCATCACTATTAAAAATGGAAAAATTAGGTGGCCATTGTGGTGACACCTGAAGTCCCAGCTACTCAAAGGGCTGAGGCAGGAGGATTGCTTGAACTCAGTAATTTGAGGTTGCTGTGAGCTAGGCTGATGCCATGACACTCTAGGGTGGGCAACAGAATGAGACTCTGTCTCAAAAAACAAAACAAACAAAAGAAGGAAAATAGCCGGGTGTTGTAGTATGTCCTTGTAGTTCCAGCTACTTGGGAGGCTGAGGCAGGAAGATCTCTTGAGCCTAGGAGTTTGAGGTTGCTGTGAAAAATATAGATCACACAACTGCACTCTAGTCTGGGCAAAAATGAGACCCTGTCTCAAAAAAATAAGTAAAATAAAATAATAAAAAGAAGAGACAAATTCAAGAAATAATAAAGAGAATTGATAGGATTTAGTGAACAGTTGGATGGGAAGATTTGAGGAAGATGCAATTGTCAAAAATAACTCCCAAATTGGTAGCTCTGGTGACTGGGTGAATACCTTGTTATGTACTCAGGAATTCCTAATATAGGAATTTGAAGATTGTGTTGAGTTTAATTTTGTGAAGGTTGAGAAGGAGATACATTCAGGATAGGAATTCCTAAACTTATTTGCCTATGGAATTCTTAATTATAATGGAATTCATTATTGAACCATACATATGGCTCATAATATGAAAGGAAAAACTCACTGATTTTTCAACCAAAGGCACAATTTGAAAATTATAAGATACTGCTTTTCATTTAAAACTTTTTCCTGTTAGACATTTTTGAGATGATTGAGAGAAATGAATACAGATTGTGTTAAAGGAAGTTAAGCAATTATTTTTAATTTTGTTGGTTGTGATGACGGTCTCATAGTTATGTTACATGTAAAAGAAAGGTTATTTTCTATCATGGCTACACTTAGAAATGTTTGCTGGTGAAATGCTATGATAATTTGTTTAAAATACTCCTGAAAAAAAGGGGTGGTGAGTACCTGAAGTCCCAGTTACTCAAGGGGCTGAAGCAGGAGGATCAGGAGATGCAGAACAGGAGCTGAAATAAGAATTTCTATGTTAGAATCTTGAAATTCATAACAGTACATTGGGCTTTATTAGATTCTTCTCTTTTGTGTACACTTGAAATTTTTCATTTAAAAATTCTTTTAGAGGAAAAAAAACTTACGCATAGATCCAAAGGAAATTATTAATAGTAGAATATAATTTTATATTCACATCAGTATTGAATCATATAATTTGAATATGTGATAAGACAATTGACAGACCAGAGATCATAAATAGAATGACATATATTACTTGAGCAGTTAGTTAGGAGATGCTGTTTGAACTTTAATACAAAGATTTAACCAAATGTCTGTACCTCACATGTTCTCATGCATTGTCTGGGATGCCATATGGAAAATAGCTATATTGAGGTGGTTGCTTGGTTCATAATGATTCTCCCTTCTCTAGGAATAATTCAAATGCATAGAGGTGATACTGTGCTTGGCCACAGCAAATGGAGGCAATGGTATACAACTGAGGCATCTCACAGTCTCTCCCAGCAATGTGAAACCTGAGTGATAGAGAGGCAGGTGGCCTTTGTAGGTAAGCACATTAACAACAACTCAACCCCACTGCTAAGGTCCCTGTGGTTATTCTAGCTTTTTCAGTTCTCGTCTTTATTCCATGAGCTATATTAGTATTTTTCCAATAAATCCCCATTTTAAAATTTAAGTTAGCCACAATTGTTTTCTGTTGCTTGTGAATAAAATAGCCTTATTAAATATAAGATATTGTTACATAATAAAAATTATTACATGAATGTGTGTAGTATTTTATTATGTCTTGTTGAAATAGATTTTAACCAAAAAATGCTACCATTAAATGTATACATTTTTATTTCTTGAGAAATGCTATCATCTTGTGGAGAATGCAGTTGAGAACTTGTGTTGCAGGAAGAACGGTGTGAGAACTTGTGTTGTGGAGATGACCAGAGGCAGTTGAATGTATGGTAGTGCAGAACTCCAGAGCAAGACCTGAGCAGAAGAGGTAAATTTAGAAGATGTCCTCAGCAAATGGGCGGTAACTGAGGTCAAGTGGGAGTAAATGAGACCATCTGGGGAAGTGTATAGTGTAAGAATGGTAAAGGTTGAGGATAAAGCTCCAGGGAACACCAATACTTAAAGGGTAGCTAAAGGAAAGGAGTCCTGAAGGCTGAAAAGGGGACGCTAGGGAAATGGGAGGAAAAACTAGGAGAGAGTGCCATCAGGGATGCCAAAAATTAGACTGGTTGAGGGTAGGGCCAACAGTGTCAAATGTTGTAGAGACTGCTAGGAGTCCATTTGATTTAGCAACACAAAAATGTTGGTGAACAATTTTATTGTTAAGGGTTAAAATTGAATGGCAAGTATGAAAGTGGGGACACGGGGACACAGTTGCTCGTGACTTTTTCAGGAAATTTGGCTCTGCGATGGAAAAAATGAGGCAGTGCTAGAAAGGGATGACAAAACTGGGTATTAGGGGCTGTGCCATTATTTTCAGAGGCCTTTGTATCTAATGGCAAAGCAGACAGTGAGCTACTGTGACACAGAACTGGCTTCCTTGCTCTTCTCTTGCTCATGATTTTTACTTTCCCCAAATGATTTGTGCCTATTTCTGAAATATCTATAATGGAGGTGGGTGGAGGTCCTAATGGGAGGAAGGATTACACAGTGGGAAGAGTAGTTATAAATCTTTGAAATTGTTACCATTTATACTGGGATTATAGAAGGGAGAGAAAAGAGTTAACCACTCCTTACTATAGTCTTGCTGAGGGTTGGTTATATTTTTCCTCACTTTGCTGTGGAGAACATGGACCCCATTGCCTCATTCCTCTCACTCAGACTAATTGCAATGCATGCTGTACTTGTTCCTAGGCCCCACACCTAGTTCAATTTCTCCTCTTCTTAATCTATTATAACTGGTCACAATGCGTTCATTAACTGATTGCCATTTCTATAAATAAGGGGGAATAGGTGTCTTTGAATAATGGGTTTATTTTCATCCCAATTCTGACCACGTGCATAGAACATCATTCAGCAAACTATGGGCTGTGAGCAAAATCTTGCCAACCTCTTGTTTTCAAATGGACTAAAAGCTAAGAATGGTCTTTACATTTTTAAATAGTTGGAAAAAAAGCAAAAGAAGAATATTTCATGACACATTAAGATTACATGAAATTTGAAATTAGTGTCCATAAATAAAAAGGGAATTGAAGACAAAACTCCAGAGAACACTAATATTTAAAGAGTAACTAACTGAAAGAAAGGAGTCAACAAAGGAGGCTAGGAGACACTCAAGCAGTGAGAGGAAAAGCTAGAAGGAAACCAGAAACACGGCCATGCTCTTTCATTTACATATTGCCTGTTAATGCTTTCATGCTACTGTTGAATCCTCATGACAGAGATCAGGGAATCTGCAATGCCTAAAATATTTACCATCTGGTCTCTTACAGAAAAGTTTACAGACCCCTGCTTTGGAACTCTAGGTGGCTGTGTGCCATGTATCTTCCCCTATAGTCCTAGTAGGCTGGTAAATGTGTTTCTACTGTCCTAAGGGGTTTAAATCTACTACCAGAGCTACTGCTGGATTAGTCCATGAAGGTTGGGATGCTGGGTAAACATTCCTTCATTTTTTGGAGTGTTACAGCTATTTCCAGACCCTAGTCTTTCCCTGGCTTCCTGCCTCTACCACACAGACACACATGCCTTGCTGTTGCAGAACACCCAGGAGGTCAATGAGTTGTTTTTGTTTTTATTTTTAGCTCTTACTGCTGCTATTTGTTTATCAAAGGGGGCATATGAAGCTGGGCATGGCTGTGTACACTTGTAGTCCTAGCTGCTGGAGAGACTAAGGCAGAAGGGTCCTGGAGGCCAAGAGTTCAGGGCTGTAGTGTACTATAATCACACCTGTGAATAGCCACTGCATTCCAGCCTGGGTAACGTAGCAACTCCATCTCTAAAAATAGGGAGTACCAATTTTGAAGTTCTCCGAAAACTGATGGCTCATACTCACATAAGTTAATTTCACAGATTACTTAATTGCCACATTAGAGCTTTCTCATTGCCTCTTCCCCCACCCCTTCTGTCTTTTTCTTTTCTTTATCAGACTTGAAGCATATACTCTGGCAGTTTCTTCCTCACCTCCCACTTACTTCTCAGCCTACCACAATCTGGAGTATACTCCCACTATATCACTGAAGCTGCTCTCAATAAATTTGTCAGCCATTTCATAATTGCCAAATGTGAGGATACTTTTCAGTCCTCCTTGACTTTTGAGTAGTATTCATAATGCTGACTCTGTTCTTCTCTTAGCTTTCCGGATGCTCCTGGTGCCACCAGAGTTTTACAAATTAGTGTATTTCACTGTGCTGTTCGTTATCTGTTGTCATAGTGCCACAGCTATCCTCCTATTCTGTGTTTTCACCTCCATCCAGGAGGCAACCAGGTACATGAATGTTTCCCAGACTTCCTGACCAGCTGTCTTCCTATTAGGTTCTGCCAGTAGGAGGCATTGGCTGGCAATCAGAAGGCAGAAGAAACTGAGTAGCTTCCTGCTTCAGCTTCAGCCTCTAACAGGGTAACAATTGCTGGCAATTAATTGCTTGTTGACATAGCAGCAGGAAGAATGGGAGACTCTGGATTTCAACCTCCTCGGCAGAAGAAGGTGGGAATCTCAATGATTCTGGCCTTGATAGAGGTGCCATTTCTTTAGTAGATAAGAACTGACTATGGCAGTGTCTCCCACAGGGCAGCAGCAGCTGTAGCTATATGGATTCCAGTTCAGGAGTGATGGCAGCTTCTGATTTTCAGGTACTGATCTCTTTTTCTTTTGTACTTCTACTGCCTTCCTCCATTTTGCCCTTGCCCTTTTAACAACTTTGTAACCAATTCGCTATGTTAAGTTCTCTCAGTCTGAAGTACATACAGTGGCTACATGTTCCTGACTGGATCCTGGATGATAACTGGGATGAGGTTTAGGGGTTGAACTTACACATACTTTTGTCCTCATTTCATTTCCTGCTCCTTGTGTTTCAACATTTGTGCCGATGACCCCCAATTCAGGCTCTTCAGCCCATGCCTAGGATCCATATCCCTACACCTTGCTGCCTCTTGCACAGCTACAATTGGCCGTTCCACTGGCATTTCAGATTCATGTAAAATTGAACTTGTTTCTCTTCTTCTTTAAACCTGCTCCCTGGCATTTTTTTCTACTTTAGTTCAGTCCATCACTGACCACCCACTCAGTCACCCACGCTAGAAAACTGGGAGTTATCCTTGAATCTTCCATCTCCTCACCTTCCCACATCTCATCAGTAGCCAAACCCTTTAGATTCTACTTTCTAATTATCTAAATATTCTATTCTTTCTGTCCCCTCTCATTATGAGTTAATTCAGGCTCTTAGTATCTCTTATTAAGTTATCGCTACATTACTTGCTACAAGAAAGTGAAGGGGGTATGGGTGTGTAATATTTTTTCTTGACATACTATGCTATAGACTAGTGACCAGCAGTTTGTCTTAATCCTTTCCAAGTTCCAATTCATTGCTTTGAAATATAAATAAGAAAAAAATTTCTAAAATGCTAAAATATTATGTCACTTCCCAGTTTTTTTTTTTTTGTTGTTGTTGTTGTTGTTTGTTTGTTTTAGAGGCAGAGTCTTGCTCTGTCACCCATGCTGGACTGCACTGGCCTGATCATAGTTTACTGCAGCCTCCAACTCATGGCCTCAAGCAGTCTTCTCACCTCAGCCTCCCAAAGACTGAGGTGAGACTATAGGCATGCCACAACACCCAGCTTCACTCCCCAGTTTTAATATCTCTGTCGTCTGCTAAGTAAAAACAAGTCCCTCCGTGGCATACCATAGGATCTGGTTCTTGCTTGAATTTCTAGCTCATCCTGCACCCCTCTACCTCCATCACCACATAGGACACATAAGCAACCGTCACAACATTCACATCAACTAGAACATAAGGGTCTCTAAAGAGGAGTTCTGGACGCCTTTGATTGTCACATATCTGCCTACCCCTTGCCGTGGAATGCTTTCCTGGTCCCTCATATTCTGCTGGTCAAATCGTTTTAACCTTCAAAACTCCTAGGAGCCTGCCTGATTATGTTCCACATATTTCCCCATCTTAATAAAATCATTGCCATTTCCAAAACACTTGGCATTCTTACTTGAATACATCATAGTCTTGTGTAATTATTTATTCATTGATTCCACCCCCTTCCTCAAACTCAAAGCTCTTTGAAGGCAGGAATATGCCTTATTCATTTTTCTATTTCTAGCACTGGGCCCAATACCTAGCACTTATTAAATCTCCAGTGTATTTCTGCACAACGAATTAGAGCTAATACCTGGAGGAGTGTAACCTTTCTGAGAAAGAGGAGATCAGGAGGGGTCCGCAGAGCCCTGGGGCTTCGCTGTGGGAAGATGGGCGTCCCACACCGCATTCCGGCACTCCTGAAGAGCCCGCTAGTCGGTTTTCCGGCGGAGGCCCGACGGCCTGAGCCTAGAGGCTACTCCACCCCGAGACAGGCGTTCCTCCACTGGCCCTCCCAGCCCAGTTCTGTGCCACACTCTGGCCTGATCTAAGAGCCAACTCTTCGGGAGGTTCCTAGCCTCAGGTCTCTCCCCAGTGACTGATGATGTCAAACCTGACACTTCTGTGATTGGTTTAGACAAAATGACAAAGTCAACCATTGGAAATGAGCTGTTAAAACAGGATCTAAGCTACCTCTCGGGGCGGGAGCTGGGTGACCTGGGTAGCTGGGTTGGTAGCTCCTGCCTACTGTGTGGTATGAAGACATGGCTCATGGGCAGAGCCAAGGAGCTGCGCTGCTACAGCTGCTGCAACTTCTGTGGCTGCTACCCGGCTCCGGAGCCGTCCCTGAAGGTAAGACAGTACCTCCCTTTATCTCCATCCTGACAGCCTTAGAGCTAGGGAGCCGACCCAGAGCATTTAAGGAAGGGCCCTGTGCTTTGTAAATGGTGGGGAGTTTTAGGAGATAGTGGAAACAATGGGGAATTGGGAAAGAGAGCTCTTGTTTATGGATGGTAAGCAATGTCAGAGTGCATTGTGTGTTCCATCAGAGCTATTCTCTCCATTTCACAAATGAAGAATATGAGACTTGGGTAGTTATTTGTGCCAATTCACACCATTGGAAAGTGGTAGAGCTGGAATTTGATCAAAGAAAATGTTATTTTCACCCCTCCACTCCGGATTCTACTCTGCTTTCTCTGTCATTAACTCACCTTGTAATTCTTGAGAAGTCTCTTAACTTTATTTGTTCTAAGTTTCCTACTTTGTACAGGATAGGGAGGAATAGAAGGATAATCTGGAAGATTGTGCTTACTCTATTTTTACAGGTAATAGGTAGAAAGTTTTCTGTTGGCTGGGGGATTCCTGCCAAGAGTTTCAAAGAAGAGAGATTATTTCCTGCAATTATGGGATCACTTCCCCTGATCCTGTCATTAGGAAGAATGGAGGGTTGAAAGAGGGGAAAACATTTTCAGAGAGGCCTGATGCCAATGAAGTGGCTAAAGAAATGTCTGGACACTGGTCTCTCAGTTTATCATCATTTTCTGGGAGTAGGTGAGACAGTCCCATCCACATTTTGGGGAGATCATAGCAACTCCTTCTTCCTCCCTTCTAATATTGGGAAACCCATCCATAGCCTTCTTGAGTCAGCATGGTGGTCTTATGTCAATTAGATGAAGGAAACTCTTTTGGGAGGTTGCATCCCTGTGCCAGGATACACGACTTAGTGAGCAGAGTGTAGACTGAATTTTGGCTTCTGCTTGCTTCTTTGGCTGGGTGCCTTTGTGCAGTGCATGAACACACAGCCAGCAAAATGACTTTGAATCTGTCACTTTAGAAAGTGGATTTTTAAAAACTCTTTACAACTCAGTTAACTTCTTCACCTCTATTGGGAGGGGGACCATAAATAACAGACACAGGAGAGTGTTTTACCACACTCCCCAAAGCAGGCCTTGATGTTTTCTGAGTTGAAGAAGAGAAGGAGGTTCCCACCTCCCTGAACTTCACCCTGTCTCCATTGCAGCTCCTACTCCAAGGTGGCGGGATGAACTGCAAAACCACACATTCTTGCACACTGTGTACTGCCAGTATGGGAGTCCCAGTGTGGGGCTCTCTGAGACCTACGATGAAGACCAGCTTTTCTCCTTCGACTTTCTCCAGAACACTCGAGTTCCTCGCCTGCCTGAATTTGCCAACTGGGCTCAGGAAGAGAGAGATGCCTCTGCCATTTTTTTTGACAAAACGTTCTGCCAGGAAATGATCCAAAACATAGGCCCACGACTTGAAGGGAAAATCCCAGTGTCCAGAGGTCAGGAGTTTTTCTAGGGGTAAAGGGAAGAGGGCTGCATTCTTAACCCCATTAATCTATACAGTGAGCGATTCCCTTCACATGAGCTCCCCATTTCTAATGCCTTCTCATTCTCCTCAGGACCTTAATTTTTCTAAAAGCCTTGGTTTGCTTTTCTAAAAGCCTGGTTTTTTGATGTGGGCAGAAGACAAGTGCTTAGCATGAAGTAGACATTTAAAACTATTTATTGATCTTAATAAATTCCACAGGGATTATTTGATACCTACAGAACATTAGCACATGTGTTACTATGCCCAGCAAGATGGAAAGGGAGAATATTAAGTATCTGATGATGAGCGTGTGTTTTAATGCATGACAGTGTATGATGGTGTCACTGTGAACTCTAGTCAGGAAGTGCTATGGGAAGTCAGAGTGGAGGGATCCAGAATTGCCTGAATCTGGCTCAGCTTCTAGATCCAGGTATAGTTCTTGCCTGGAAGAGGACTTCTTGTTTGACCCCACTCCTCTTCCATCTCCTCCTCCCAGAAGCCAACCCACTGACTCCTCTGCCCTGCCCTCCATGTACTGGTGACCCCTCCAAACACAGAAGTACCATCTAAACTAGTCTCTTCTTTCCCTCACACCTCAATCCCCCACCAGGGTTCCCAATCGCTGAGGTGTTCACAATGAAGCCCCTGGAGTTTGGCAAGCCCAACACGCTGGTCTGTTTTGTTAGTAATCTCTTCCCACCCACTTTGACGGTGAGCTGGCAACATCAATCTATCCCAGTGGAAGGAGTTGGGCCCACTTTTGTCTCAGCCATCGATGGACTCAGCTTCCAAGCCTTTTCTTACTTAAACTTCACTCCAGAACGCTCTGATGTTTTCTCTTGCATTGTGACTCATGAAATTGACCGCTACACAGCTGTTGCCTATTGGGGTGAGGTCTTTCTCCCTGAAGTCTGGTCTTTTTAGGGGTAAAAAGGGATAGACCTGTAGGAGGGGCCTTCTTCCTCTACTTGGACTTTGCCTAGCCCATTCTTACTCTAAATCACACTCAATCTTCCATGCTTCAGTTTCTCCCATCGTAGATACACAAGTAATTCCCTGGGTGCGGGGCTCTCTAACCAGATCTACAGGCTGATCTGCTTCCCTTTTTTTCCAGTACCCCAGAACCCAGTTCCCTCAGATCTTCTGGAGAATGTACTGTGTGGTGTGGCCTTTGGCCTGGGTGTGCTGGGCATCATTGTGGGCACTGTCCTCATCTTGTACTTCCGAAAGCCTTGCTCAGGTGGTATGTCATCTGGAGGGGTGGGCGAGTCATGGGAACCAGATACGATGTGTGTGTGTGCATATGTAAGGGTTATTCTGTGGCATGGAGGGGACACAGAGTGATCCTTAGGTCCTAAGGGGATTGCATCCAGGACTATGGTGGAGGGGTGGGGGGCACATCCTCCTAGTTGGAGACCCGGTTACACACACAGTTGTATAGGTCACAAGAATGGTTTTGAGTGAGAGAGAAGTGACATGGGGAGCTACAGGAAGTGTGCCTAGAGATGATGTGGAGACAAGGAGAGATCAGCTCTGAGGGGTGCACTGCAGGCAGTTTGCGCAAGTCCTTTGGGAGGAAGATCCCCTGATGGCTTTCCTCCTTCCCTCTCTCTCCTCAGACTGATTCTTCCTGACCAGAGTTTGATGCCAACAGCTTTAGTCATCCATACGAAAGGTGCTCAGGTTTCCTACATCCTGCCCTGGATCTCTCCTTCTCAGAGCTGAAGTCCCTGGGACTCCCCCAGGGTGCGTACTTGTGAAGGTTTCCCAGCTGTGGGCTCTACTCCCCCCTGGGCCTGCACCCCAGGGAGCCCAGAGTGGCCTACCTATTACCACCACATCTCTTCTCACTTTGAGGCAATAAATCTCCTTTCTGAATATCAGTGTGGCTTCTTTCTTAACTCATTGTATTTGTTTCCAGATATCTCAACTCGAGTGGGTTGTCATTTCAAATTCAGGATGCCTTAACCTGAACACTGATTGTCCTCTGTAGGGAGAGAAATAGGGAAAACCCCTCAGTACCGCCTAATGGCTTTTACTATTATTGGTTTCTGCAAAATATGTAAGAATGTAGGAGAGCTATTTTCTGATAATCTGTTCACAAAATGATTGAAGAAGATGCTTGTAGTTTTTTGTTTTAGGTTTTTTTTTTGCATTTTAATCCTTTACCATAACTGGAAAAACAGGAGCTCAGGATGGGAAGAATAAGCCCTTTTTAAATCGACTTTCATCAGTTCTGTGAAAACAGTATCACTGAGCTCCTGAAGTGAAGTGGAAATGCCTAGATGGGCAAAGGATTTGTATGTCCTAAGTGATCTGTTCTTGTCTTCAGAGAACCATCTAAGGAGAACTGTGATGGTGCCATCCTGGGCAGATAATGGGAGCAGGCAGCACATGATCACTGGTGGTAAATCAATTTGCATGTGCTTTATTTCTTGATAGCATTAGGGCCTGGGAGTTGCTTTGGAGGACAGAGTGGCATTAATGTTAAGAGTGAAATTATTTTGATATTGGTGAGGGATTCTCTGTTCTTCACATTGTACCAGAGACTAATCTAAGGGAAAATAGCCAATTCTCCCTTAGAGAGATTGGTACCTTCACTGAATCATCTTGTTTCTTTTTTTTTTTTTTTTTTTTGAGATGGAGCCTCAAGCTATCCCCCTGGGTAGAGTGCCATGGCATCACAGCTCATAGCAACCTCCAACTCCTGGGCTCAAGCGAGTCTCCTGCCTCTGCCTCCCAAGTAGCTGGGAC
>CAUYQV010051683.1:0-15980 GCA_963574575.1 Galagoides demidoff | reverse complement strand
TGTTAATCGAAGCCTTGTTGAACTTAACAGAAGTTCCACTGAAGATCTGGTGAAGGCAAAGAAGTTGCCACACCTTTTGGACCTCTGGACTCACAATGTTGATACCTCTGATCCTGAGCATACTTCTTTCTTTCTTTCTTTTTTTTTGAGACAGGGTCTCACTATGTTGCCCTCGGTAAAGTGCTGTGGCATCACAGCTCACAGCAACCTCAAACTTTTGGGCTTAAGTGATTCTCTTGCCTCAGCCTCCCAAGTAGCTGTGACCACAGGTGCCTGCCACAACACCTGGCTGTTTTGTTTTGTTGTAGTAGTCATTGTTGTTTGGCAGGCTGGGGCTGGTTTTGAACCTGGTATATGTGGCTGGTACCCTAGCTGCTGAGCTATAGATGCTGAGCCTGGAAATAGTATCTTTGCCGATGTAATCAAGTTAGGCTCACTTGGGGGGGTCTAATCTAATATGACTGGTGTCTTTATAAGAACAGGACATGAGGAACATAGAGCAGAGGCCGCGATTGGAATGGTACAGCTGTAAGCAAAGGAATGCCAAGGCTGAGCCCGGGGCTGGAAGAGACAGCAGGAATCCTCCCCGCAGGCTTCAGACACAGCTCGGCCCGCTGACACCTTGATTCCTGACTTCTGGTCTCCAGAACCAGAAGACAACAAGTTCCTGTCGTTTTAAGCCATCAAGTTTGTGGTATTTTGTTACAGCTACCATACTCCCTCGAGGCCCAGCTATCTCCACTCAGGGCCTGGCTTTCCCTCCCTCTCCCCTGTCACCCTGCAGCCCTGCACAGCAGGGAGGGTAGGTCACCTTTGAGGGCCCAAGTGCCCTGCCCTGCTGCATACCTTGCCCACACTGTTCCCTGCCCACACTAGTCCCTCTGCTTAAGCTGTCCTCTGCCTCGTCTGATGGTGAACTCCTACACATCCTTCAAAACTCAGATGTGAGTTTTGACACTCTGTCCTGTGTGGGGCTGTCCTGACTTGAGTAGAGCCAGCTGTTCCCTCTGAGTTCTGTTCAACTGCTCTTGCCTCGTGCTCATCAGGCTAGAGCCAGTTGCTTCCTGCTTATCTTCCTGTATGCCCTGTTTCTCCACCTCCAATCATGAGTTCCTTGAGAGCAGGGAGTATGTTCCCTGGCAGATAGTCAATAATTTGGTTAGTTGGCTGCCCAGAGGGTGAATGGAATGATTGCGTAAAGAACTGGATGGCAGTGGTGGAGTACAGAGAACCCAGGAAAACATCAACACAACTGGCTCTGTGTGAGCAGTGTACCCTGGGGCTCTGGGGTCAATAGGGAGGGACCTAGGGGTTGTGAGACCCAATGCTTATGGCGTCCCCTTCAAAACAAAAACAGAAAAACAGGTCCAGGGCTTTGGAAGGGATCTGTACAAGCACTGGGGCCCCAGATCTTGAGCTCCACCAGCACCCTGCTGTGAGCTTGGCTGCAGTGCCTGGGCCGCAGGCTTAGCAGCTCACCCACTTCCTCCTCACCCTGACCGCTAACCACAGGCAGCACTTTCACTGAGATTGCTTCCCCTTGAGGTCTGCAGGTCTGAGGCAGCCCAGGGGCACGGGTTGCAGCTTTACTCCGTCTGCCTGAGAGGTGAGCAGGGTCACCTCTAAAGCTTCCCTTGGTCTTCCCTTCTCTGCTTCCCAGAGGCTGGCTTTGCTGCTTTGTGGGTTGAGCTCCCTATGACTTTTCTAGAGGAAGGAGGAGGGGGCCCCGGTGACCTCAAGACCTATGTTACTGTCCCTTGCCACCAGCCTCAAAGGACTGTGGAGTGGCCTGGTGTCTCACAGTGTATTTATTTCCAAAGCTGCTGTGACAAATGCCCACACAGGAATCTATTCTCAGTGCAGGAGGCTGGAAGTCTGGGATGAAGGTGGCAGCCGGCAGGCTCCCTCTGAAGGCGCTGGGGAGAACTCTTCCTTGGCTCCTCCAGCTTTGCTGGCTCCCACCGTCTTTGGCCTGTCCTGCACTTGGGGTTCCCTTTGTGTCTTCCTCTTACGTGGACACCTATCGTTGGGTTTGAGACTCACCCAAAGTCCACCCCAATGTCATCTCCAGATCCTGAACTTGCATCTGCAAAGACCTTTTCCAAATAAAGTCAAAGTTATAGGAACTGGGGAGTTGGGACTTGAGCGTATCTTGTTGGATAACGTAATTCAGCCTGTTATCCATGGAGACATTGATCTGACCTGCTCACCTGGGGAGGCTGCTGGCCTTCTCCTCAACTGCAGGGGTTGGGAGGTCAGCACAGCAAGAGCTTGAGCTTCCAGGGACAGGCACATCTTACACCCAGCTCAGAGCCTCCCCAGGGAAGCTGTGCAGGCCACCATCACCTGCTCCCTTCTGCTTCTGGCCCTCACCCCACCCCTCCCTAGGCCCCAGTTCTCTTTCTAAGACCCAACTCTCTTGTCTCTTGTCCCCACACTCCTCTCCTCCCCTGTCTGCTTCCCCTGTACCCCTGTACTCTCTACCTCCTCTCCGTGGCCTCCACTTGGCCTTGTTCCAAACACAGGGTTTTCCATGGAGGCAAGTCCACTCCGGGGGTGAAACCCTGAGTCCTGGGGTGGCTGCCCTGGGTCAGCTCTCCTCTGGTTGGCACTTGCCCTGTTCCAACTGCCCTGCTTGTCTTCTTCCCAGGGTGGTACATTTGACTCAGGGCGAGGAGCAAAAGCCCATCTGGTCCTGAGTCAGAACGACATCGTCACTTCTCACTTCCACTTCCCAGCACCAGAGCTCCAGCCCTTCCCACCTGGGCTGTTGACTGCAGAGGTGAGGGGTGAGATTAATCAACACCTCAACCTCCTCACACTTGGACTTCATGGTTCCTTATTGTTTGTCTCTGTTTATTTTTGTCTGTCTTGTCTAGGAGAGCAGTGACACCCCGAGGGTGGGCGAGCCTGAGTATGGACTTGCAGTGACACCCTCATCACCCCGTGTGCAGTGGGTGAGCCTGGGTATGGGCTTGTGGTGACACCCTCAGCACCCTGTGTGCCAGAGCCTGGGTATGGGCTTGCGGTGACACCCTCAGCACCCTGTGTGCCAGAGCCTGGGTATGGGCTTGCAGTGATACCGTCAACACCCTGTGTGCCATGAGTTCACACATTACCCTCCTTTTACATAGAGGAAAGTGAATGGCTGCAGAGCTCAAGGTCACGTTTCTGTAAATGGGGAGTTGGGATTCAAAAAAAGTGTTTTCATGACCTTAACATTGTGGCCTCTGACCTCTGGGCTCAAAGACTGACTTGTGTAGAATGTGTGAGTCTTGGTGGCCTGTGGGTTGGTTTCCTGCCCACAGCCTTTGGTGCCCAGGGACCAGGGCCCATGAGTGTCCAGACCTCACCTCCTTCTGCCCTTCTCCCCAACCCCTCCCAGCTGGCTCCCTCCGGAAGCCCCCCCTTGGGTATCATTTCCTACAGAGGAAGTCTCCTTTGTCCCTGGAAGTGCAGATCTGGCCCTAAGAGGGGCAGGCTTCTCTGGGGCTATTGTGTGGCACTTCCTTCTTGGCAGTGGGCCATGAGCTTCTGGGCCCCTCTGCTGCCTGGCTGTCCAGGGCTGAGCCCTCCCACAGGTCCCCAGGCTGGGAGAACACTGATGAAGCAGCCAGCTGTAGGTCAGGTGACTGTGACTTGGCTCCTGCTCTCAAGGAGACAAGGGTGTGATGAAAGACAAACCACCCAGAGCTCCCTAGCCAAGCCCTTCCCACCCCTCACCCACAGGGACCATGAGGGGAATAAAGTGATCAGAGCTGGTGTTTAATTGTGGCAGGCTGTGCATCACATACCACTTACCATCTTAATCATCTTTAAGCAGCCGTTTCGGTGGCACTAAGCACAGTCACATTATTGCACAGTACCTCCCTGTCTTCGTGCTCGCCCCGGCTGCTCTCTGTCTCTGCTCCTGTCCAGCTGTCTCATAAATCTCGTCTCACTTCTCTTCATGGTGTTCCCAGCCATGTGACTTGGGTCTAGCCAGTGAGCAGGAATCTTTGGAGTCATTGCCAAGAAAACTTCAGATGCTGGTGCAACCCTGATCCCTGCTGTCTACCTTGAACCCCAGTGTGATGGTTGCAGCGATAGCCGTCTGATGGACTCCAAGACAAGGGTGACGAGTTCGCTCTAGACGTCAGTAGTGTTACGCTGCTGAGGCTTGGACAGCGCTCTCTCACGCTTAGCAAGAATAACAGACCCTACTTGTTTAGGCTGCTTGTACTCAAGGTTTTTGTTCCTTGAAGCTAAACAGCTTCCTAATCAATGTGGGTTCTCATCCTAGTGCTCAGCACCTGCCCTGCACAATCCTGGCTCTGATCTGTTCCAGCTTGGCCAGGGCCCCACAGGGCCCCACCTTCCTCTGCCTCTTTGGACCCCAATCCACAGGGTCTCCCTGCCAGGAAAAAGGACAGCCTTCTTATTCCTGCCGTCTGGCTAGCTTCACCCAGTTCCCTCAAATCTTCTCTGAGCCTGGAGTCCTACTCCAAGGCTGCCCAGGGGCTGTGTCCTGGCTGCCCCTTTGCCCTCCCCTAAGGGGTACTGCCCCAAGCCTGTCTTGCACCTGGCAGTGCCTCTCTTGTTGCCTGGGCACCACTCCTGGATCCTGCCACCCATGTGCCCAACACTGTGTCTGCTCCTTGATTCCCACTTCTGGGCCCTCCCTGTGTCCCAGGTGGGGCCTGACTTGCACTCAGCCTGATGAGGTGGGTCATGCTGAGTTGTATGCCCGGGGACTTTTGTAGTCTGTGTGGGGACTCTGTTGACCCTGACTGTTAAAGGGCAGGAGCCCTGCTCTCTGGAGGCTGCAGCCCTGGAAATGACCTTGTTTCCCACTCCTTTCCCCAAGAAGCTGCTGCCAGACCAGATGTGCCGGGTCACACTTCTGGGGGGTGCCTGACCAAGTGTGCTGTAGATGGCAGGTGCAGGGTCACACTTCTGGGTAGGGACAGGTGCCTGACCAAGTGTGCTGTAGATGGCAGGTGCAGGGTCACACTTCTGGGTAGGGATGGGTGCCTGACCAAGTGTGCTGTAGATGGCAGGTGCAACCCTAAACCAGAGAGAGACAGAGCTGTGATGGTCTTCCTGCCAATCTGGGGGGTGCTGGCAAGAAGTAATTTGAGAACCAAAAATGGACTTTATCTGTACCTTAAGCTGGTTAAGTTGGCCAACCCTCTTTTTCCAAAGTAAATACCTGGAAAGGTTAGTGCAGAATTAAATGAAATATTTGAAAGCATTGAACACAGAGTAGGGCTGAGGAGGCACCGAGCAGGTACTGTTTCTTTGTCATTCCCTCCCCAGTGCTTTTACCATCTTGGCTCTTTAGACACAGGGTTCACTCTGTGTCCCCAAGGCCAAATGTAGGGCCTGACACACACAGTAGATGCTCAAGCAATGTCTGCTGAGTCGATAAGTAACCCGGGTACTGACTGTTTCCGAATCAGTACAGAGCGAGGGCTGGGGCCTTCTGATCCTGGGCTCGGCCCCCCCATTGCCCACCCTGAGCCCCCCTGGGATGGGTTTGCTTCTCTGTCTCCCGTCAGGCCCAGTGCAGGCCTGGAGTGGCGTTCTTCTTCTTGCTCCAGGCTGCTGGGAGGGGCCCGCATGCTTTCTCCAAATCTTGGGTTGGAAGGTTTTGTTTCCAGCACTCTCCCTTGTTAAGCTCTATTAAAGCCTCCCTCTTGTCATGGGGGTAGGGGTGGGGGAGCTCCAGATGTTAGTGTGTAATGTGATGACACTGACTCAAAGAAAACAGCGTATAGAAGCCTGACTAGTTCTCAAGTCAGCACCATGTCGTCAAGAATGAGCTGTCTGTGGTTAAGGTTAGCTTGGGCAGCCTCCAAGGGAAGTTCAAGTTGCTCTGGCTGAAGAGATGTGCTCATGCCTGGGTGTGTGCATGCGTGCGTGCATGTGTGTGTGTGTGTGTTGTTATTTGTGGTCTTGAGTG
The DNA here is from genome assembly GCA_963574575.1 of Galagoides demidoff. Classification (NCBI taxonomy): domain Eukaryota; kingdom Metazoa; phylum Chordata; class Mammalia; order Primates; family Galagidae; genus Galagoides; species Galagoides demidoff. The sequence continues at coordinate 10,036 of CAUYQV010051683.1, read as the reverse complement.
TCTGATTCAACTACCCTTATCAAAATGTTATTGATGATAATTTCCACTTGTACAATAGTGCTTTTTCATCTCCAAGTTTTTTTTTGTAGAGACAGAGTCTCACCCTTGGTAGAGTGCTGTGGCATCAGAGCTCACAGCAACCTCAAGCTCCTGGGCCCAGGCGATTCTCTTGCGTCAGCCTCCTGAGTAGCTGGGACCACAGGCACCCGCCACAACGCACGGCCATTTTTTGGTTGCAGTTTGGCCGGGGCCGGGTTTGAACCTACCACCCTCGGTGTATGGGGCCGGCGCCCTACCCACTGAGCCACAGGCACTGCCTGTCCATTTTTTTTTTTTTAAAATATTAACTCATTTGAACATCACAACACCCAGGAAATGAATATGAATGTAGCTTTATATTAGATTATTAAGGATGAAATGTCTGATTTTCCTAAGTACTAAGTTTGACAGTTGATATCTCTGACATTTCACCTTGATACTTCTTGTTTTATTTTTTGTTGTGAAAGAACATTCTCAGTTTTTCAAGTGCATTTTTTGGCTTGAGATTATCTTCCGAAGTTAAGATAAGTTAACTATCCAAAGATAAGATAAGTTTAGAACAATTTTTTTTTTGAAAACATGCATAAGTCAAAAGTTCGTGTAATGAGTTCCATTGTGGAACCAATGTAGCTCAAAATATCCATGAAGGGTTTGGGAAGGATGTGGCTAATGCATGCACATTACATTGATGGTTTGAGAAGTTCTGTTCTGGGCACTGTAATCTTGAAAATGAAGGCTGGTTGTGGTGGCTCATGCCTGTAATTCTAGCACTCTGGGAGGCCGAGGCAGGTGGATTGCTTGCCTCATGGGTTCAAGACCAGCCTGAGCAACAAACAAGACCCTGTCTCTACTAAAAATAGAAAAACTGAGGCAAGAGGATTGATTGAGCCCAAGAGTTGGAGGTTTCTGTGAGCTATGACACTATGGCACTCTACCCAGGGTGACAGTTGAGACTTTGTCTCAAAAAAAAGAAAAAAAAGAACCATGAGGGTGACCTGAGACCAAGGTAGATAATTATGAGCTGAAAGTGGTGGAAGCCAATCCATCTCAACATACGTGTGCACTGCAGCAAGGTTTGATGTCACTATTCTGATAGTATCGGCCATTTGAAACAAGTCGGCAAGGTACAGAAGCTGGATAGAAGGGTTCTGCATGAATTAACTCATGGTGTCTGTTGAGTGGTCATCATCACTGGTATTATCCAATGCAACTTCGTGAAATCTGGTCAGTCGATTACAGCAGATGTCCACTGAAACCAATTGGATGAAATGATGCTTGTGATTAAGCAGCTGAGAGTGGTCAATAGAGACAGGCCAACCCTCTTGCAAGACAACGCTTGACCACACGTTGCACAAACAATGCGGCTCAAACTACAGGAGCTGGATGTGGGAATTCTCTGTTATCTGCCATCTTCACCAGACCTTGCACCAACTGACTACCACTTCTTCCAGGCTTTGGAAGACTACCACTTCTTCCAGGATGGAAATATTTTTCCTTCTTGCAAGGAAAAATATTTAATTTGCAACAAGCTGTGGAAAATGCTTTTCATCACCACTAACTCTCCAGGCTTCTTTGCTGCTGGCATAAACAAGCTACCATTAAGATGGCAAAACTGTGTCGATAGTTTGGGAGCATACGTTGTTTAATTGTACTGCTTCTTGTTTGAGATATAATAAAGTACATTTTTTATTTGAAATCAGATGTTTCATATTTAATGACCTAATACAGCATTTCCACCAAAATAAGACCTACCCAAAAAATAAGCCCTAGCAGGATTTCTATGCATTTGTTAAATATAAGCCCTACTCCAATAATAAGACCTAGTGACGGGTATGTCTATGCAGCGTATCTGCATAGCCATGCCATGCATTTTGGCATGGAGCAGTAAGGAAGACTAGAATACCTTTTATCTGCCACAGCTCCTTTCTCCGATCCGTTCGCACTTGCACGGGTGTGCATATGATAACCATAGTCACAGGCATCCTATTGCGCACGTGCAAACTCCTAGAGAAAAGGAGTTCACGCATCGCTAGCACCAGCCCTACCAATAAGGTCGGCTCCCCCTGTCAGATTCCAGAAGAAGATGACTTAACTGTATTTGAATAAATGTAGATTGCTGTATTACACTTAATAAAAATAAGACATCCCCAAAAATAAGCCATAGTGTGTCTTCTTGAGAAAAAATAAATATAAGACAGTGTCTTATTTTCAGGGAAACACGGTACATGTCGGTGGAGAAATAGCTGCTTAAAGAGCTAACTCAGTACCACAGAGTGAAGTCACGGCAACTAGAACTTGAGCCCTTGGCTCAGCATCTGTGGCTCAAGCAGTTAAGGCGCCAGCCACATACACCTGAGCTGGCAGATTCGAATCCAGCCCGGGCCCACCAAACAACAATGATGGCTGCAATCAAGAAATAGCTGGGTGTTGTGGCAGATGCCTGTAGTCCCAGCTACTTGGGAGGCTGAGGCAAGAGAATCACGTAAGCCCAGGAGTTGGAGGTTGCTGTGAGCTGTGATGCCACAGCACTCTACCCAGGGTGACAACTTGAGGCTCTGTCCCAAAAAAAAATAAAAAAAAAATTAAAATAAATAGAACTTGAGCCCAACCTCTGTCATTCACATCATGCAGAAATATCTTGCCAGGAACCAGGTTCAGAAATATGGTAGATACCTGGGGAAGCAAGATGGGCTTGTCCTAGGATGTTTATATGTTATTGTGGGTGCTGAGCAGGTGCACCTGACGGCCTGGAAGCATAATGTACATCCACTATGAGGATAAAAGAACCAACCACATTTGATAAGAAGACAGAGCAGCAAATTAAATCTGTCAGCAGGATCAAGGAGGGCTTCCTAGAGGGGATATCCCATAAACTGGTCTTTGTGCCAATTAGGATTTTAGTGAGCTACAAACCAGCAACCAGCTATAGTGGCTTAACCATAAGGGGCTTATTCTCACAACATTAGAAGCCTGAAATGAGACTCCTTTTAGCTTCCCACTCTTTAGAGAAGGTGAGAGACCTGTGAGCCCCTAGAAAGGCAATGGGTGGAGAAGTGCAGGGTGACTCCATGGAAACAGGTGGTGCCCTGTGGTCAGAGAGATGGAGTGTTTTTGTGTGACTGTGTGCACGTGTGCCCACCTGCATGCATACATGTGTACCCACACATGTGTGCATAAACTCATGCATATGAGGGTGTGCGTGTGTATATGTGTGTGTGTTGCTGTGAGGTGATGATTATAATGGAGGATAAGGAATGAGTTTGATCATGAAGGCCTGGAGAAGGTCAGCCTGATTCTGTGTTGAGTGCCCATGACCTGGCTGCAGAGTGACTTGGTTGGATCATGGTGGCAGTGGATGGTGGCTGGAGAGGAGGGAGTTCTGGCGGCAAAGAGGTGAGGGAGCTATGGAAGGGGCAGCTCAGAATCATAAACCAAAAGCTGATAATATTTTCAGAAATGCAGCCCCAGGTAGGAGGACTTTAGACCTTCCCTACAGCCATGTAGGAGGTGGCAAAGCCTGGTGGCCACACCATGGGCTGGGAGTCAGGCTACACAGGTCTGCCACTTTGTACATGGCCATTCATAAAATTCTCTGTGCCTCATTCTCCTTATGTGTAAATGAGAGATAATCATTTTGCCAACACCTGCCAGAGATCACTGAAATCACTTGAGCAGGGTGGGTGTGGTGTGAGTGCTGAATGAATGCTCCCTATCATCAGGGGATTATAGATGCAGAAGGCCTCATTTTAACCTGATGGCACATCTGTGGCCTCCTCGAAGGGCACTCTGGTGTCCAATCCTGTGCTGGCCCATGTGCACAGCATGTCTAATCTTCAGCCTGGGCATCCCTGAGCAGCTGCTCAGAGCCAGGGCGGCCAGCTGGCACCTGGCCCGGGTGCCCTGAGAGGTTGTTTCTCAGAGTCATTCATAAAAACTCCAAAGGCTGGCCAAGTGCCCTCAGTCACCCAGTACCCTCTTTGCCTTGATGTTTGTGTCTTCTTGTCCCCGAATCCCGTGCTCTCCCTGGACCGTGGGGAGTGAGTGTTGAGCAGACAGCGTTTAGCCCACTGTTCTAGGCCCTGGAGAGCCCGAGTCAGCATTTGCTCTGCACACGGCCCCTCCTTGCCTTCCTGTCACTCACATCTAGTGGGGACACCAATAACAGACGAGCAGCAGCAAGTGTGGACTATGTGCTGCAGGGAGAGTCCCTGCACGGCCTGCAGGTGCAGAGCCATAGGTGAAGGGGCCTGTCTAGCACCGCCTTGAGCTCCTAGAAGACTTCTTAGTAGGGTCGTGTCTATACCAAGAGAATGAGATTCAGTCCCTGTCCTTGAGGCACCGACACCTAGATAGGTGCATAGACATTTACAACATTATGTCCTGTTATGATAGAGTAGCTTGCATCAAACCAACCCTCCAGCAGAAAACAACTATGAAGTCTGAAAAAAAAGCAAAATAAAATCTGAGAGTTTTGTAGAGGAACTGAGGCCACCTGGGAGTGAGGGGCCAAGCTCCTAGAAGGGGGGAGCTTCATGTATGTTTTTGTCTGTGATTTCTGGCTCATAACTCCCAAAGCTCTTCTTACAGTAAATGGAATCTCTCTCACTTTCTCCTGCCCTTTCACCTTCCTAAGACTATCTTGCCCCGTACCATGGAGGAGGGAATGCTACACAGAGAGGCCAGGAATTATCTGAACAGACTCGTCTTGCTGAGTTTAGATCATAACCTTTTTGTCCAATCACATTTTGACACTGCTGTCTCTGCTTCAAGCAAGCCTACATAAAGAAGCATGGATAAAACCCCTAAAGGACAGCCTTCCTTTATTTGAGGGAACCTTAATTATATTGTCAACTGTAATGTTCCCAACTTTAAAAAGTAATGTAACTGCAAAAACATATGTCATCAGTGAGAACTTATAAATCAGTAGCAGGTGGCTGACTGAAGGTCTTATTTGAGACACAAGTACATCCCAGAAAATGTACTGATATGCCTACTGCCATCTAATGGCAGCATATGGTAATTGCAGGGAAAATATATGAGAAAATGTTTTAAAGTGTAGTAACCAAAAACCTAAAGTCATAAAATGACAGTAAACATTGGAGCCTGACATCAAGTTGTTTAACAAATATTTATTGAATAAATAATTTATTGTCAAGCTGTTCTTTCAGCTGCTTTTGTTTCACAATTTCCATATCTTTTTCTTCCCTTATTTTAAAACTATGTTCCTTTGCTTTTAAATTTTTTTAAAAGACCAAAAAAAAAAAAAAAGTAAAAATAAGAAATAGTAGTCATCCATGGTTCCAGTGCTTCCAGAAGTAATTATAATCTGATTGATAGTTATAATATGTTTTCTTCCTGGCTCGGCGCCTGTGGCTCAAATGGCTAAGGTGCCAGCCACGTACACCTAAGGTGGCGGGTTAGAATCCCCAGCCCGGGCCCGCCACACAACAATGATGGCTGCAACCAAAAAATGGCCGGGTGTTGTGGCGGGCGCCTGTGGTCCCAGCCTCTTGGGAGGCTGAGGCAGGAAACTCGCTTGAGCCCAGGAGTTGGAGGTTGCTATGAGCTGTGAGGCCATGGCACTCTATCCAGGGGGATAGCTTGAGGCTCCGTCTCAAAAAAAAAAAAATTTTAAAAAAAAATGTTTTCTTCCTTTTCTTTATAATAAAAAACAATCAAAATTTGAGATTTAAGGCAAATCATAATTTAAAAAAATAAAAGTGATATTTATTATGTATAAGAAAACAACATGCTAAAAATCTCAAAATGGTAGTAAAAAAACAACCCAAATCCCACCATCCAGAAATAATCATTAGTATTAGATAAACATCATTTTGGAAAACTCTATCTGCAAATTCAAAAATGGAAGGATGGATGAAGAAATAGATGAGCAGAAACACTTTTATGAAACCAAAAAAACTCATAATTTGGAAAATATTTTAAATTTAATTTTACTTGAATTTAACAGAACGAAATAGAAAGGGAATTAATGGAATCATACATATTTCTTCTTTTGTTTTTTTTTTTGTTGTTATTTATTTTGTCTGTTTTTTTTGTTTTGTTTTGTTTTGAGACAGAGCCTCAAGCTGTCCCCCTAGGTAGAGTGCTGTGGCATCAAAGCTCACAGCAACCTTCAACTCCTGGGCTCAAGTGAGTCTCCTGCCTCAGCCTCCCAAGTAGCTGGGACCACAGGTGCCCACCACAACACTGGGCTATTTTTTGGTTACAGCCGTCATTGTTGTTTGGCAGGCTCTGGCTGGATTCAAATCCCTCACCTTATGTCTATGTGGCTGGCACCTTAGCCACTTGAGCCACAGGTGCCGAGCCTTTGTCTGTTTTTTGAGATAGGTTCTCATTCTTTTGCTCGGGCTAGAGTACAATGGCACAATCACAGCTCTCTGCAGCCTTGAACTCCTGAGCTTAAGTGATTTCCTGCCACAGCCTCCTCAGTACCTAGGACTACAAGTACACACCACCATGCCTGGCTAATTTTTAAAAGTTTCTGCAGAGACAGGGTCTCACTATGTTGCTCAGGCTGATCTGGAACTCCTGAACTCAAGTGATCTTCCTCCTCAGCCTCCCAAAGTGCTAGGATTACAGGTGTGAGGCACCATGCCTGGCCACATGAGCACTTCTTCTATATAAGTGAGGGTTTCCCAGAAATGTCCCTCTAAGTTTAAGAAAACAAACTGGCATCATTAACAGGTTGAAGTCATTATGATTCTTTCAGGGATATACTGTTCTGTTTGCATAAACTGACTTCTTGCTGTGAAAGATGAGTTAACCAGCTGGCCTGCCACACTGGCACCAACACACAGTTCTTAAGAGATATTGAAATCTTTCCATTCCTAAGCCACGAAGGAATAGCTGCTGAATCCACCACTCACCCCTGCTCTCTCTCTGTTCTGGCCACCCTGAGCTTACTGCCAGGGCCACCCCAGCCTGCATCTCCAGGATCCAGAGTTACAAGGCAAATGGGACTCTGGACTCTTCTCTAGCCCCTCTTCAACACCCTGCTTCAACCAAGGACGTTCAGCTATTACCTGTTCCATGGATGGGGTCTGCAAGGGCACCGTTGAAAGCCATTGCTCAAGGCCAGCCCTGCAGGCCCTACGTTTCTAGGTCCTCAGTTTCAGAGTCCAGCCCTTTCTGCCTAAACACGCACAGCTCATTAAGACATTTGAGTGCACCATCTGTAATCGCCTGTAATTACCTTGTGTGCTAATTGGTAGCAGGCACAGGCCTGCAGGTATGGAAAATCCCCTGGAGAATTGGCTCCCAATGAGAAGAGGCAGAAGGTGCCTGAGTGCAGGCACAGGGGAGGCTGAAGGAAGGCAAGAACCCACCTGGGGCTCCAGTTCTGGGCCTGCCCAGGGCCCTTCACTCAAGATTGTCATAGATCCTGTGAGGGGCGTGGTCTTCCCCTCACCTGAGGCTGGCCTGAAAATCTACCACACCCCACCAGTCTGCAGGTTAATGGGTGATGGGGCAGCAGGATGCGAGCTGTTCCCACCCCAGGCCTCTGAGCACTTCCTCAGCACAAGGGGAAGGGCCCGCTGCCTTTGGCAACAGCCCCCAAAACACAACTCAGTGCCTTTTTGTTAATTTGCAGGGCTGGGCCCTGGAAGTGTGCTGAGTTGGTGAGTAAGGCTTTGGAGAGAATGAGCCCCCCGCTGGCACTACTTGTATGGGAGATCAGCCCTATGGCCTGATTCCAGGCAGTAGGATTTGGAGTCAGCTCTGCCCCTTAACCCTGTGACAAATGCATGGGGCTGGGCCTCACGTGGTGGTGGGAAATGGTGTGAAGTTTCTGTAAGTCTGCTGTCTCCGGTCTCACAGGAGCTCTAAATCCACAGACAGGCAGTCAGGGAGAGACAAAGGGTGACACACTGGCAAGAGTAAGAACAAGCTGGAACCACACACATGAGCTGGAGCCCGTTGGGGTGGCCTCTGTGGCTGTAACCTGTGTCAGTGGCCTCAGACCGGGGTGGTGTGGGGGCATTTGTCGTGCAGCTAAACACACAAACCTGGCCCAGCAATGGGACAAGGGAAGGGTGGGCTAGTTGTAGACCCTCACCCCAAGGAGACAGCCCACAGATCAGGGACGAACCTGCCACCGTTCCCCTCGGCCTCCCATACCTCCCATGGAACAGTGCCTGTGGCCATCCTAACCACAGTCGTTCAGGGATGTTGCTCCAGGCAGGAGGGGACACCCCATCCTGCAGCCACCCAGCAGAGGATGCTCTGGTGCCGTGCATCTAGGGACAGTGGCCTGGGGTCAGCGGTGGCTCCCTTGTACTGGCATATGGAGGGGCTGAGGGCTCAGTACTGGAGATGCAGACCAGCTGGGGCACAGTGGCCTTGGCCTCAGTCACTTGTCCCTGACCCCAAACCAGACATTATGGGTCCCCATCATGTTCAGGTTCACTTCCTCTGCATTTCCAAACCCATCCCCTTCTCCCTATCCCCACTGCGGCTGAACTAGCTCGGCCCCTAGGGGGGCCTTCCAGGACTGCAGCACCACATCCTGACCCCGAGACTCCAATGGGACCCTGTCACTTCCTGCATTTTCAACAGCCCCAACTGTAGCAGTGGGTGCCAAGCCTAGGGCACAACCCCGAGAAGCTTTTGCAAAGAGTTAGTCCAGCCCCACCATGACCCACTGAGTCAGATTGCCCTTGGCAAGCAATTTCAAAGTTACGAGCCCAAAGGAAAAACTCCAAGCCCAGGCCACTTTGAGGTTTTGGGTTCTGCCTCATCACCGGCCTCATCCCCACACCCCACATTTCATTTACCCCAAGCTGCTCCTGGTACCCGAGTCACACACCACATTTTTGCTGACACTCTCCTTGCTGCCTGTAACACCTTCCCCAGCCTTTTTCCTTCTGGCAAACTCCTGCTCACTCTTCAGGGTCGTCTCTGCCCCATGCAACCCTCCCTGGATGCCCCACAGCCACATTCCCATTAGTATTCACTGTGTTGCTGTGTGGTGTGTGGTCCTTGTGCACGTCTCCACCAGACTGGTGACTTTTGGGGGTCAGAAGCCTGATCCTCTGCATAGTACCCAGAGCAGGGCGCAGCACCAAGCAGTCAAGGAATAAATGAGCAAATGAATAAATCGTCCCCTTTGGGTGCCGACCCTAGCTCGTGGGTGTGCTCCCAAGACCGGCTGAGGGCTGATGGAAGACAGAATCACCAGGCTTCACCACAACCCCCACCTCCACTGAGGGGCAAAGTTTCCAGGGAAGGTGGAGACCTCAAGTAGTGAGATTTTTATTTTCTTTTCATTAAAAAAATACCTGTAATCCATGCTGTTGACAAAAATTCAGATTGTTGCAAAATCATGCAGAGTGAACACTCCCACCCACGACGCCCTTTCTGTTTTCAGAGGTGAGCCCTGCTGGTGGTGTCTGTTTTCAGTGCGAAGTTTCGGGAACCTGCTGGGTCTAACCGGTTTCTCCCCACCTTCACTGGGGCTGCTAAGAGGAACTCTGGGTGACCTGTAGCCAGGGTATTACGGGTCCACCAGCCCCCAGTCCCTTCTCCTGCTGTGCCCAAATGGCTGGCACTGGTCAGGCGTTCCACAGCAGCACAGAGCATAACTGTGCCCGGACTCCACCTCCCTGACCTTCTGTCTCTTCATTGGTCTCTCATTTGTAAATCTTCAACCTAACTGCCAGGGCGGTCGTGAGGGCTGACTGAGGACTGGCTGTAAACACCCAGCTCAGGACTGTGGTAAATATTTGTCTTTACTCCCTTTTCCCATCCGGAGCCTACCCTGAGACACAGGCTTTGCAGTGGGCCTTCCTGCTCTCTGAATCCTAGAGAGGTTTATGAAAATGTGTCTTGGCTTGGCGCCTGTGGCTCAATCGGCTAAGGCGCCAGCCACGTACACCTAAGGTGGCAGGTTCGAATCCCCAGCCCGGGCCCACCAAACAACAATGATGGCTGCAACCAAAAAATGGCCGGGCGTTGTGGCAGGCGCCTGTGGTCCCAG
>CAUYQV010051681.1:0-13477 GCA_963574575.1 Galagoides demidoff | reverse complement strand
TTCCATTTGATCCTGCAATCCCATTACCAATCATCTATCCATAAGAACAAAAATTATTTTACAACAAAGATATTTGTACCAGAATGTTTATTTCAGCCCAATTCATAATTGCCAAGTTGTGGAAGCAACCCAAATGTCCATCAACCCATGAATAGATTAACAAATTGTGGTATATGTGTACCATGGAATACTATTTAGCCATAAAAAGATGGAGACTATATCTTTTATGTTTACCTGGATGGAGTTGCAACACATTCTTCTCAGTAAAGTATCTCAGGCATGGAAAACAAAAGTATCCAATGTACTCAATACTATTATGAAATCAATATATAAACACTTCACAATCATATGAATGAAAAAACATAAATATACTCTAGAAAAGGAGAGGGGGAGAGTATTTGGTGGGATGTGGAAGGGCATTTGGTGGAATCTCACCAAGTGTGCACAGTGCTAGAATATATATCAAAATCACTTAGGATAAGTTTTAAATGCCTTGCCACAAAAAAATAATTACATGAGGTCATTATACCGTACCCCATAAATCTAAACAGTCATTATTTTAATTAAAAATTAAATTTAAAAAAGTAAGTGAGGTAATGGTTATGTTAATCAGTTCGTTGTAAACATTCCACTTTATATATCAAATCAACACATTGTGCATCATAAATGTACACAGTTATGATTTCATAAAAAATTAAATTAAAAAAAGAAAAGAAAAAGAACAAAAAACAAAACAAAAGATAAAAAGATACATAGCTTCATGCCTGTGGGAATACAGAGAGGGTTTTTTTTTTTTGTCAAAAGTATTTATTTTCAAAATTTACATAGAAAATTTTACAATATGATTACATACCTCACAATGTTTTTAAGGACATACATATACATTGTGGAATTGTTAAATCTAGTTAATACATCACCTCACCTATATATTATTTTTTATGCTGAAAACATTTAACATCTACTCTCTCTTTTATTTTTTGAAATAGAATCTCATTTTGTCACCCTTGGTAGATTACCATGGAGTTACAGCTCACAGCAACCTCAAACTCTTGAGTTCAAGTGATCCTCTTGCCTCAGCCTCCCAAGTAGCTGGGACTATAAGCACCCAACACAAAACCCAGCTGCTTTTAGAGACAGGATCCCCCTCTTTCTCAGTCTGCTCTTGACCCTGTGAGCTCAGACAGTCTACCTGCCTCACCCACCCAGACTGCTAGGATAACATCCACTCTTTTAGAATTTTTCAAGAATGCAATTTATTGTCATTAACTGTAGTCACCATGTGAGGCAACAGTTCTCTTGAACTTACTCTTGCTATCTAACTTTAAATATGTATTCTTTTACCAAAACCTCCCAGAAGAGGATTATTTCTGAATTCTTTGTCCATCATTTCATAGATCTTTTCTTCTAGGCCCATTTACTAGAGACTTATTCATTTCTTTCAGCGATGTCCTATTTCCCTGGTTTTTCATTATCCTCTTTTCCTTCAGCTGATGCTTGTGAATTTGAGAAAATATTCACCTATTTCTGGCCTTTGCAAGTATTCTTTGATGGTGACAGGACTTTACCCTTTAGTCTAGCCTGGGTTTCTGGATGCCAGCTGGTAAACCTGGACAGGCATATCTGGTGTCAGGTCTCTAGCTGGGCTTTGTTATCTCTTGTTCTCTCAGGTCAAATAGTATCTGTCTCTGCTCCCTGGCTGGACTCTGCCATCAAAGAGGGGAATGAGCTGGGTTCTTTGTGTAGGAGAGTCGACCTGGAGAACTGATTTTCCATCATCTTGCCTATTTTACTAAAAACTTCATAAAGGAGATACAGAAAATCATAAAACATATGGGAAAAGTTGGATAAAATTGGACCACATTAGACTTAGGAAATTCATTTCATGAAAATACATTAAGAGAGTAAAAGAAAAGGTACAGAATGGTAGTGGTATTTTCAATGTATGAGTATGTATACATATATATATATACACACATATATACACATACATATATATTTATACATAATGTATGTATATGTAATTTTATATATATGTCTATATATAATCTATGAGATGCTCCTATATATAGTAGCATATATATGTGTATATATATATAAAATATGAGATGCCCTTCTGCGTGATAGAAGTCATTATAGTCTAATATAATAAAACAATGAACAGGGCACTATAATAAGAAATGACATATACAAATAATCCAAAAAAACATGAAATTCAAGTTAAAACTTAAGTAAATACTACCTTCTACCTGCCAGAAATAATATTACAAAAGATAACATTATGTGTTATAAGAATGTAAGCATGCAGAGCAACTGCTACTCTCATTTATTGCACATAGGAGTATAAATTGCAATAACCAGTTTAAATATGATTAGTATTTGTTAAAAGTGAACATACACATGCCCTAAGATCTAATAACTTCATTTGTTTTTTAATTCAATTTTTACATTTATAATTGTCACATCATAATGTACATGTTGACAGGATATAGTGTGACATTTCAATGCGTGTATATATTATATAGTAAGCAACATGGGTTAATTACTACATCCATCATTTTAAACATTTATTATTTATTTGCAGTGACATTTAATATCATCTCTTCTAGCTATCTTGAAATATAAACTAAATTCTTATTTGCTGTACTCACCCTACTGTATAATAGAATAGCCAAAATTATTTATCCTGTGTAATTGTAACTTTGTACCCACTGATGAATCTCTCCTAGTTCTCCTCTCTCCCTTATCCTCTCTAGCTTCTCACAACCATTGTTCTCTCTACTTTTGTGATATCAACTATTTTGGATTCCATATATGAGTGAGATGATGTGATGTCTATCATTTTGTTCCTGGCTAGTTTTACTTAACATAATGTCCTCCAGGTTCATCCATGTTGCCACAAATGATTGGATTTCCTTCTATTTTATGGCTGAAAAGTGTTCCATTGTATAAATATGTAACACATTTTTTTAATCCATTCATCTGTAGATGGGAATTTAGGTGGATTCTATATCTTACTGAATAATACTACAATAAACATAAGAATACAAATGTCTCTTAGACATTCTGATGTCACTTCCTTTGTATGCATACCCTTGGATAGCTGGGTTGAGGAAACAATATAGTAAAGAGACAACCTACGTGACCGGAATAAGTATTGCAAACTATATATCTGAAAGGGTGTTATTATTCAGAATATATAAGGATTTCAAATAACTCAATAGCAAAAAAATCAAATAATTTGATTTAAACTTGGGCAAAAGAGTAGATATTTCGAAAAGACATATAAATTGCCACCAGATATATAAAAAAATGCTCAGCATCACTCATTATCAGACAAATGCAAATCAAAACCTAAATGAAATATCATCTCACTCCAGTTAGAGTAGCTATTACCCAAAAAAGAAAAAGTACCATATGACGGGAATATGAACAAATGAAAAATATCACACACTGCTGGTGGAATTATAAATTAATGTGGCCATTATAAAAAAAATATGAATTTTCCTCAAAAAATTTAAAAAATGCAACAACATTGTTTCTGTGTTCAGAAATACATACATATATACATTAAGAGTATGCCCATACTAGCCTGTTTCTAATAACACAAAAGTGAAAACATCTTAAATGTCAAGAGTATAGTAGATAAATATGCTGCATTCATGTCCTGTAAGACTGCACTAGCAATAAAAATGTAGGAACTCTGTTCTACACAATCCTATGCCTTAATTTCACAATTTTAAACTCTAGTGAAATAATCCATAATTCCAAATATGTAAAATACATTTGAGGGAATTTCAAAACAGGTAAACTAATCTGTGGTGTTTGAAGCCATGAGTAATGGTTCTTGTTGGAAGTAAGACAGATGGTTAATAACTGCTAGGAAGCAAAAGAGAGAGACAGTGAGAGAAAGGGAGAGATAGAAAGAGAAGGAAAGAGAGAAATTCTTGCATTTATTTTTTATACAGTCACATGATAATTGTGGAGTTTTAGTACAGAAATGCAAAGTGAGACAAATGCACTGGGATCATTTAATTAAAAAAAAAGAGATAAGTAATAGGATGTTAATCATATAAAGTAAATAGGAGTAATCATATAAAGTAAATCTTAGGTGCTTGTTCTTCATTTTACAAACCTCTACATTATCATTTCTTTCAGTCTGTCAGTGATTTGTCACTTTGCTGAAGTTATTCAATTTATACACAGAGCAAAGCATGTAGTTTTATGTTGCCTTTCTGTTTCTCGGTGATAAGCCCATGGGATTTGGGACAGCAGACCTAAAGGATCTGCATTCTGTGATTTCTCTTGTTACCAGTTGCTATGTCAATAAGGATCTCAGGAGGTAGCAGACAGCACACTTAAACTGAGTAATTTGGTTATGTGGCCACTTTATGAGCAGGGAAGAGGTCATGTGGACTATCCAAAATGAATAACAAGCTGTTGTAAGAAATTGGGTAAATTGAAGATTATGGTCCATATAGCTAAAAGTCTAATGTAATTTTTTTTTCATCAAAACAGCCTTTCTATACACAGGGATGTCCTAAAATCACCATGCATAAATGATAACAACACATGTCTTGGAACATGTTTGCCATGAGTGGGAGATAAGATTTCATGTGTGTGTAGAAAGAGGTGGCCAACATGTACAGAATGTTTTGCAAATATTTTGTAAAATTTTAATGAGCATTTTGTAAATAAAAGTATATTTAGCTGTAATTTCCCCTTTTCCCTATATATGGTGACTTTTGAGACATGCCCCCTAATTATAGTAGTTATGTAAGAATTTTTAGGTGTTCAATTATTAAATTATGGAAAAGCTTGGTATAGACTCAGTATGTTTGTTTTTCAGTAAAACTTATGAAGAGTTTCAGGTTCTCAACCATTCAAGGAACAATTTATTCTTAAGAATTTAAAAAATAATAAAAATATTCATAATTAGAAAAATATTTTTATATACTTCAATGAATTGTCTTTACTCTGAATTTTCTCTGTTGTTATTTTAGTATTCCAATGAGATAACCATAGAGGCGTTTTCAATTCTTATGACCCAAATGCTGGCACTTAGTCTGGGAATATCATATGATGACCCAAAGAAATGTCAATGTTCCGAAACCATCTGTATGATGAACCCAAATGCTATGTAAGTTTTTATAACAAATTTATTTATTGATCATTTTGTTTTAAATATTTGAAGAGAAAAATTTAGTATTTACTTATAACACAAATTAGCTATAAGTGGACCAAGTTCACTGCAAAATATAAATGTGAACCTTTATTCATTTATTTTTTATCATTTGGGATTCATTGAGAATACAAAGAATTAGGACACACTGTTTACAGTTGTTAGGTAAACTCCCTCTTGTAATTGTGTCCCACCCCCAAGAAATGTGCCATACACTGTGACCCCTAATCCCCTCTCTCCTCACGTCTCTCCAATCCCTTGTTCCCCTACCCCTCATATACTGTCTTCATATTAGAATTGAGTACATTGGATTCTTTTTCCCATTCTTGTGATGATTTACAGAGAAGAATGTGTTCCACCTCCATCCAGGTTAATACAAAAGATGTAAAGTCTCCATCTTTTTCAATGGTTGAATGGTATTCCATGGTACACCTATACTACCGCTTACTAATTCACTCTGGATTGGTGGGCATTTAGGTTGTTTCACATTTTGGAAATTGTGAATTGAGCAGTGACAAACAGTCTTGTACAAATGTCCTTATGATAAAATGATTTTTTTTTCCTTCTGCGTAGATGCCTAATAATGGGATTGCAGGATCAAATGGGAGGTCTAACTCGAGTTCTTTGAGGATTCTCCACTCTTCCTTCCAAAAAAGTTCTATTAGTTTGTGGTCCCACCAGCAATGTAAAAGTGTTCCTTTCTCTCCATATCCATGCCAGCATCTGCAGCTTTGAGACTTTGTGACTTTGTGATATGAGCCATTCTCACTGGGCTTAGGTGATATCTCAGGGTGATTTTGATTTGCATTTCTCTGATAATCAGGAACAATGAGCTTTTTCTCAAGTGTTTGTTAGCTATTTGTCTGTCTTTATCAGAGAAGGTTCTATTCATATCTCTTGCCCAGTGGTAGATAGAATAGTTTAAATAGAGAGCTGTGGTGTCACAGCTCATAGCAAATTCAAATTCTTGGGCTTACGCAATTGTCTTGCCTCAGCTTCCCAAGTAGCTGGGACTACAGGAACCCACCACAAGGCCTGGCTATTTTGTTGTTTTTGTTGTTATTACAATTGTCATTGTTGTTTAGCAAGCCCAGGCAGATTTCCAACCCACTCACCTCGGTGTATGTAGCTGGCACCATAATCCATGGTGCTACTGGCACTGAGCCCGACTGCTGAAGTCTTTGTCATCAAATCTTTCCCCAGTCCAACGTCATCAGGAGTTTTCCCCACATTGTAAGAGTAGTATGGAGGAAAGTGTGCCATTAAAGATAGCCAAAGGTAACAAGTATACTATGCAAATATATAATAGATAATATCATATACATTATGACAAGAATTTTCTTTAAGGTATGTATTTTATGAATGCACTTAGTAAGGATCTTTAAGAATATGTCAGTGGGCCATAATAAGTGGCCTTTGTTTTAAACAAAATTTTTTAATTTGATTTTAGAATAATGTGATGTTTTGAAAAAACTACCACTCCAATAAATAAGAAGTTCTAGTTGATAGACCAGGTTTAAATATATACTATTTTCCCATTATTCAGATATTTCACTTAGGAGAATGGTCTCCAGTTCCATCCAAATTGTTGCAAAAGGCATTGATTCATCTAGTTATATAGCTGAATAGTATTCCATGGTATGCATATACCACATTTTATTAATCTGAATATGCATATGCTGTTTTAATGAAAAATAATTTGACTAATGAAAGCAGTTTTGAATATTTTATAAGTATAATAAAAGCTATATTTGATCAGTAAAAATATATGTATGTATAATACTTGTGTGAATGAAGAAATTACTTGACTTTGCTTAGATTTATTTTTATTATCTTTAAATGGGAATAATTATGCCTATTCTCTTATTTCTTAGGGTCATAAGAAAAAAATAGAAAACTTTTGCTCTACTGTAAACTTCTATCAGTATGTGATGGATTAGCTACAATGATTGTAAATTTCCCAATATTCCCGAAGATGTATAGCAGGTGTCCTTAGTGTTTTACAGTGTTTCCTTTGGTAAAAATAGGCTATGATAGGTTTAACCTATTTATTACTGAAGAACAATTAAAATGTAAATGTGAGAATAAAGCATTATTTTTTGAAAACATTTTAATGGTTATTCCTAAGGCTTTAACTCTTCTCTTCCCCTCCCACCAAGGCTTTAACTCTTATATTCTAAAAATAGGTCAAACTCAATTATATACATATATTTTGACACATGTATTGTCCATACATTTTTGCCCAAATTTTTGAGGGAAAATAATGGTGCACATTATACATAGTTTGCACTGCACAGGAATAGCACAGTGGTGGGAGGAAGTAGGCCTTCTAGGGTTGCCACTGTCCTGTTTGGACCTGCTCGGCACATGAGGTTCTAGTCCAAGAGGACCTGAGAATGGGCCAGAATGTCCTCCACAAAAGGTGAGATGGGCTATAGCTGTGCGGAATGAGTAGTGGAGACCAAGAGCCGCCTGCAAGCACCAGGAATCCACCTGGCAGTCCGTGGGCATAGCAGCCTAAGAAGCTACCACCCTGCCTCTTAGCTGCATCCAGTGACCAACATGGTAGGGAAGGAAGGAGTCCTTCCATCATGTTAGAGAAGGAAGAAGGGGAAGAGACAGCCTTTACAGACCCAGGGACAGTGGGACCACAGTGCCATCTGCATGTTTACTTGATGAGCATTAGATCTTCTCAGATGTGTCTCTGTCTCTTGGCCAAGAGCCAGCCATGCTATCAAGGGGCATTTTCCTGAAAGCTTAGGCCAAAAATGTGGATGTGCATTATGCATGTATACAAGAGCACATTATACACAACAAAATACTGGTTATAACAACACACACACTCCTCACAATTGTGTGTGTGTGCATGTGGTTATAACTAGTATTTTGTTGTGTATAATGTGCTCAAAAGCTATGTTGATTGGTTTGATGTAACCACGTCAGATGGTATAAAAATTCAACACATTATACCCCACATATGCATAAACGTAGTCATGATCTATGTGTATATGACTTAATAAATATTTTTTCTAAAAGGAATTATATGTATACACTCATATCCATATATGCACATATATCCATGTAAGATTTATATTTGATATATATATATCCATATAGATAGATAAATGGAATATATATTATAATATTATAATATATATTATAAATGGTATATATAAATAGTAATATATATTAAATGGTATATGTATGTATATATGGCATATATGGTATATATGTGTGTGTGTGTGTGTATATATACTTCATAGCAATGTGAGAATAAATTTTGGGAGATCTTTGTTCATGTTGCAAACTAGTCTCAAGTATTCTGTCTTGTGTAGATGACTTAAAGCCTAGATTAATGATAAGATTAATAAATGTTACCTTGTACTAACTGTGTGCTAGAGACAATTCCAAGCACTTTACATACATTTGATTCTTACAACCTCTCTGTAGTGTAGGTCCTGTTATTCCCACTCTTACATATCAAAAACTAAGTTATAAAAAGGATAATTACTGATGGTCTGACAGCTAGTTTATGGCAGGCTTGGGTTTTGAATCTGTGTTAATAAACCTTTTGATTTGTATGGTACTTTATAAAAATATATGTTTAAAATTATTTCAATATAATCTTAAATTTCTTACAAATTTCTTGTGATATGTGTAGGGTGTTGCCTTAATTTTTATGAAATCTAATAATTCCATGTATGTATAACTCTTGTACTTCCATAGTATATCTTACCCATTATTTTATGTTAATTCTTAAGAAAGTATGTAAATAATGTAAATGTTATTATTTCCATTTAATGTGTTTATGAAGAAGTCCTTGGAGTATATGCAGCTTAAGTGACTGTACATGGGATACATAGTTAATTAGTGCTCAAACTTTAAGAGATATCGGTATTATGACAATGATTTATTTACTGGGCACCTACTATAAGCCATAGAATTGAAAAGGACACTTTACTTGTGTAATAATATTTAGTACTCATTATAATACTATGAGGTAAATTATCCCTATTATGTAGATGAGAAAACTGAGACTTGGAGAATTTAATCATTTTGCCATTTAATCATAGGATTGATATTAGTCAATGAGTGTATCTAATTCCAAAGTTCTTCTATTGTCTACTCCACATTCATGGAGAAGTTAATACACTGGCATTAGCTTAAACCCAGTAGAAAAATAACATTGATGTGAATTTTTATAAACTTCTTCCCTTTATTTCTGTACTCTTTCCAATAATATTTTTGGTAATACCCCCTATTTAATTATTAAAAAAATTATGGACACCTAATAATTGTAGTTATTTATAAGGTACGTGTGATAATATTTTGATACATGAATATAATGTGTAGTGAGCAAAGTCAGGTATTCACAATATCTTATCACCTCAAACATTTATTATTTCTTTGTTTCTTTGTGTTGGGAACATATCAAATCATGTATTCCAACTGTTTTGAAATATATAGTAAGTTGATGTCACTGCTAATAAATTTTCCTTGCAATTAAATGTTGCATGAATGTTGTGTGTAGGGGTGCATGATGTGGTGCAGAAGAGATAAGACCTCCAGAGAAATGGGGACTAAGGGACTGGAGCTCTCTCTCTAGCAATACAACAAAGTTCTTTATTTTACCAAAGCACGTACACACAATTAATCAATAAACAAGTGACTCATACCTCCTGACACAGGTCCAGTGCTGCCCGGAGTCAAGAAGTGTGTTTTTTAGCCAAAAATCATTCCACTAACTTTATCTATAACTATTCGTAAAACCTACAATGAAAATGAGACCATAAAACAAGTTTCTGGGAGAATAAGCTGATTGAATGCTTGACCTTCAACAGACCATCTGGAGGCAATTATCCATCCTAGGGAGTAGTCTGGAAATTCCCGAGATATACTGGTACCTGCCTGCAGGCCGCCCCCCACCCCAGGCTCGACCCTGAATCATTTTTACAAGATAAGGTCCTGAGCCACATAGGGAATTCTATCCAGGCAGTTCTACATTCTAAGTCACAAAAGACTTCAAACTTGCTCTCACAAAATGAAAATGTTTAAAAGCTTACTAATAGGCCTTCTGCCTATAATGAAACACTAGAAATTATTATTTCTATGTCACTCCTCATTATTATAAAACATCTCTTAATCCCATTCACCATCCTTTACAGCCTCTGGAAACCATCATTTTACTCTCTACCTCCATGAGATCAACTTTTTTAATTCCCACATATGAGTGAGAATATATGATTTGTATTTGCCTGACTTATTTCACATAATATGATGATGACCATATACATGTTACTGCAAATGATAGGATTTTATTCTTTTATTGATAAATAGTATTTTATGTTGATATATACCACATTCTCTTTATCCATTCATTCATTGATGAATGTTTAGGCAGATTCCATATTCTACCTGTTTTGAATAGTTGTGTAATAAACATGGGGGTGTAGTTATCTTTTTGATATAGTGATTTCCTGTCCTTTGAGTAAATACCCAATAATGAGATTGCTGGATCATATGGTATATTAGGCCAATTGCAAACTTTGGCTATTGTGAATTTGTACAGCAAGGTGACAATAGCTAATAATAATGTACTGATTCTTAGAAATTTCTAAGAAAGTAGATTTTAAATATTCTTGAGCTAGGAAAAAGATACATATGTGAAGTTATGAATATGTTAATTAGCTTTATTTAATCATTCAAAAATGTATACATTTGACAGAATGTCATGTTGTACCCCATAAATATATACAGACAAAGGAATAGTTTGTGAATGCTTATCCTGGAAATTTGCAAGCTATCTGACTTTTGAGGATTTGTACTCCTCTAAACTTAGTTCCATTTATGTAAAATGATGGGAACACCAATTTCTCTGGTTTGTAATGAGGATTAAATAATCATACATACATATATATGGCACACAATAAAATGTTAGTTTCCTTGTTGTTGTATGTATTTTTACTTCATATTGAGATGAGACTGACTTTTCCTATGGAAATATTCTCTGAAATTAAGTGGTATATGAATATAATTATACAAAATTTTGATGAATATACAGATTTCCAGTGTTCTTTTAGGAAGCCCAGAATAACCACTGTATTATTTGTTTAATAAAATTTTGTTGTTAATTGGGTGATAATTTTTTATTTGGAGCAATGCCTGTTTAAGTCCTTTGCCTATTTTTAATAGGGGATATTTTTGAGTTATCATTAATTTTGTGTTAATAAGGGCATGTATTCCAGTGAATAAAATTGTATGATCTCTTCAAAAATTATTTTGGACTAAGAATTTATATATTTTTATTAAATCATAGCTATGTACATTAATGCAATCATGGAGTACAGTGTGGTGTTTTCACATACAATTTGAAATATTTTCATCAAACTGATCAACATAACTTTCATGCCACTTTCCTAGTTATTGTATTAAGATGTTTATATTCTACTTTTAGAAAGATTCATTTGTACCCTTGTAAGATAAATCATAGAGATGATACCACCAATTAACCTCCCTCCACCTATCCATCCCTCTTCCCTTCCCTCCCACTCCCCTATTGTTAAACTATAATTAGGTCATAGTTTCATATGAAAGCTATAAACTAGTGTCATAATAGGGCTGAGTACATTGGATACTTTTTCCTCCATTCTTGTCATACTTTTCTAAGAACATTTTCCAGCTCCATCCATGTAAGCATGAAGGAGATAAAGTCTCCATCTTTCTTTAGGGCTGCATAATATTCCATGGTGTACATATAAAACAATTTATTGGTCCATTTGTGGATCTATGGGCATTTGGGCATCTTCCATGACCTAGCAATTATGAATTGGGCTGCAACAATAAACATCCTGATACAAATATCTTTGTTGTAATGTGATTTTTGGTAATCTGGCTATATACCTAATAAAGGAATTGTAGAATCAAATGGCAGGTCTATTTTTAGTTCAATAAGTGTTCTCCAGATGTCTTTCCAAAAGGAACATATTAGTTTGCATTCCCACCAATAGTGTAGAAGTGTTCCCTTTTATCCACATCTAAGCCAAAATCTTTGGTTTGGGGATTTTGTGATATGGGCTAATCTTACTGGAGCTACATGATATCTCAAAGTATTTTTGATTTGAATTTCTCTGGTGATTAAGGATGGTGAACATTTTTTCATATATCTGTAGGCCATGCATTTATCTTCTTTAGAGAAATTTCTTTTCAAATCCCTTCCCACCCCCCCATGAGATAGGATCACTTGTCCTTTTCTTGCTAATATGTTTGAGTTCTCTATGGATTCTTGTTATTAAACCTTTGTCAGAGACATAACCTGCAAATATATTCTCCCATTCTGAGGGCTGTCTACTTGCTTTACCTACTGTGTTCTTGGCTTCTAAAAGAAGCTTTTTAGATTGATCAGGTCCCAAAGGTGTATTTTTGATGTCACTTCAATTGCCCGGGAGTCCACCTCATAAAATTTTCGCCCAGGCTGATTTCTTCAAGTGTTTTTCCCTAGACATTTTTATAGTTTCATGTCTAAAGTTTACATCTTTAATCCAAAGAGAGTCTATCTTTTTTTTATTGGTAACTGTGTACATTGATGCACTTTGGGGGTACAGTGTGGGGGAGAGTCTATCTTAGTTAACGATGAAAGGTGTGGGTCCAGTTTTAGTCTTCTATAGGTCGCAAACCAGTTCGCCCAGCACCATTTGTTAAATAGGGAATCTTTTCCCCACTCAATGTTTTTAATTGGCTCGTCAAAGATGAGGTAATGGTTAAGTAGCTGGATTCATCTCTTGGCTCTCTATTCTGATCCATACATATACCTCTCTTTTTCTGTGTCAGTACCATGCTGTTTTGATTACTATCAATTTACAGTATAATCTGAGGTCTGGTAGTGTGATTCCTCCTGCTTTGTTTTTATTTCTGAGTAATGTCTTGGCTATTCAAGGTTTTTTCTGATTCCATACAAAATGAAGTATTGTTTTTTCAAGATCTTTAAAGTATGACAGTGGAGCTTTAATAGGGATCACATTAACATTAACATTGCTTTGGGTAGTATGGACATTTTAACAATGTTGATTCTTCTCAGCCATGAGCATGGTATATTTTTCTATTTGTTAACATTTTCAGCTATTTCTTTCTTAGAGTTTCATAGTTCTCTTTATAGAGATCGTTCACATCCTTTGTTAAGTTAACTCCCAAATATTTCAGCTTCTTTGGCACTACTGTGAACAGAATAGAGTCCTTAACTGTTATTTCGGCTTGGCTGCTGTTGGTATATATAAAGGCTACAGATTTATGAGTGTTGATTTT
>CAUYQV010051680.1:0-42994 GCA_963574575.1 Galagoides demidoff | reverse complement strand
GTAGATGCCCAGTAATGGGATTGCTGGATCAAATGGGAGGTCTAGTTTGAATTCTTTGAGGGTTCTCCATACTGCCGTCCAAAAAGGTTTTATTCATTTGCAGTTCTACCAGCAGTGTAAAAGTGTTTCCTTCTCTCCATGGCCACACCAGCATCTGAAGTTTTGAGATTTTATGATGTCGGCCATTCTCACTGGAGTTAGATGGTATCTCAGGGTGATTTTGATTTTCATTTCTTTAATAATTAGGGAAGATGGGCATTTTTTCATATGTTTGCTAGCCATTTGTCTGTTTTCTTTAGAGAAGGTTCTATTCATATCTCTTGCCCAGTGGTCTAAGGCATTGTTGGCTCTTTTGATGTTGAATAATTTGAGTTCTCTATAGATCCTAGTTATCAAGCTTTTGTCTCATTCAAAATATATAAACATCCTTTCCCATTGTGTAGGTTGTCTGTTTGCTTTGGTTGTTGTCTCCTTAGCTGTATAGAAGATTTTTAGTTTAATTAAGTCCCATTTGTTTATTTTTGTTGTTGTAATTGTCATGGAAGGCTTCTTCATAAAGTCTTTCCCCAGGCCAATATCTTCAAGTGTTTTTCCCATGCTTTCTTTGAGGATATTTATCATCTCATGCCTTAAGTTTAAGTCTTTTATCCATCTTGAATCAATTTTAGTGAGTGGAGAGAGGTGAGGGCCTACTTTCAGTCTTTTATATGTGGTTATCCCGGTTCTCCCAGCACCATTTATTGAATAGGGATTCTTTCTTGCAGCAGAGGGTTAGGGTTAGGGTTAGCATATAGTCTTGTTTGCTTTACATAGATAGGTTGGCTGTAAGATGTTAGTTTCATCTCATAGTTTTTTATTTGGTTCCAGATATCTATGTCTCTATTTTTGTGCCAATACCCTGCTGTTTTGATCACTGTGGCCTTGTAGTACAGCCTAAAGTCAGGTAGGCTGATGCCCCTAGTTTTATTTTTATTGCTAAGAATTGACTTAGTTATATGGGGTTTTTTCTGACTCCATATAAAATGAAGAATTATTTTTTTCAAGTATTAAAAGTATGATGTTGGTATTTTAATGGGGATGGCATTAAATCAGTAGATTGCTTTGGGAAGTATAGACTTTTTCACCCTCAGTAGAGAACTATGGGGTCATAGCTCACAGCAACTTCCAGTTCTTGGGTTTAGGCAATTCTCTTGCCTCAGCCTCCTGATTAGCTGGGACTACAGGCACCCACCACAATGCCCAACTACTTTTTTGTTGCAGTTTGGCCAGGGTCAGGTTTGAACCCACCACCCTAAGTATATGGGGCCAGTGCCCTCCGCACTGAGCCACAGGCACTGCCCTCTTCTGTTGTTTCTTTTATTAAGGTTTTGTAATTTTCTTTATAGAGTTCCTTCACCTCTTTGTTAGGTATATTCCTAGGTATTTCATTTTTCTTTGAAGTATTGTGAAGGGATTGTTTCCTTAATTAGTTTTTCATCTTGGCTGTTATTGGGTTATACAAAGGCTATTGACTTGTGGACATTGATTTTATATTCCGAGACGTTACCTTTTTTTTTTTTTTTTATCTCTCACAGGAGTCTTGGGGTTGAGTCTTTTACCTCTTCTGCACCCACTTGGATGTCCTTTATTTCTTTCTCTTGCCTGATTGCTTTGGGTAGAACTTCCAGCACTATGTTGAATAGCAGTGCGATAAAAGACAACCTTGTATGGTTCCAGTTCTAAGTGGAAAAGCTTTCAGTTTTACTCCATTCAGTAAAATGTTAGCAGTGGGTTTGTGCTAGATGGTTTTGACCAGTTTAAGAAATGTTCCACCAATGACTATATTCTGCAGTGTTATAATTAGAAAAGGATTCTGGATTTTATTGAATGCTTTTTCTGCATCTATTGAGAGAGTCATATGGTCTCTGTTTTTGCATCTGTTGATATGGTGAATTATGTTTATGGACTGGCATTTGTTAAACTAGCCTTGCATCACTGTGATGAAACCTACTTGATCATGATGTATGGCTTTTTTGATGAAAAGTCATAATCTATTAGATAGGATTTTGTTGAGAATTTTTGCATCTATATTCATTAGTGAAATTGGTCTCAAGTTCTTTTTAGTTGTGTCTTCCTGGTTTTGGTATCGAGGTAATATTTGCTTCATAGAACATGTTGTGAAAGATGCCTTCCTCCTCAATTTTTTGGAATAATTTCTGCAGTATGGGAATAAGCTCTTCTTTGAAGGTTTGATAAAATTCTAGTATGAAGTTATCTGTACCAGGGCATTTTTTTGTTGGGAGATTATTATTATTATTATTATTGTTTCTTTCATCTCAGTGCTTAAAATTGGTTTGTTTAGGAGATCTGTTTCTTCCTGGTTAAATCTAGGGAGAGTGTGTAATTCCAATTATTGATCCATTTCCTTCACATTGTCAAATTTCTGGACATAGAGTTTCTTTTAGTATTTAAAGATAATCTCTTGTATGTCTGTGGCATCTGTTGGTATCTCCCCCTCATCATTTCTGATTGAGGTTACTAGAGATTTTACTTTTATGTTTCTAGTTATTCTGGCCGAAGGTTTATTTATTTTATTTACTTTTTCAAAAAAAACAACTTTTTGTTTCATTAATTTTCTGAATGGTCTTTCTGTTTTCAATTTTATTAATCTCTGATTTAATTTTGGCTATTTCTTTTCTTCTCTTGGGTTTAGGGTTAGATTGTTCTTCTTTTTCCAATTCCATAAGACGGTTTGTGAGTGTGCTGATTGGAATTTCTTCAGTTTTTATCTGAGAAAATCTTTATTTTTCCTTTATCTTTTAAGGGTAATTTCATAGGAAACATAAATCTAGGTTAGTAGTTTCCTTCTTTGAACATTTGAAATATTTTGTTCTACCCTTTTCTTACTGGCATGATTTCTGAAGAGAATTCAGATACAATCTAATATTTGCTTCTCTATTGGTGATGTGTTTTTCTCTCTGACTTCTTTTAATTCTCTTTGATTTCCTGAAGGGTTGAATCTGATATGATTAAGGGTAGATTTTAATTTTTCCACACTAACTCTCCAACAATTTGTCACGAACAGTTAATTTTTCTGCCCTCGGTGCGGACTTGAGCAGCAGATTTTGCCCCCAGAACTCTGTCCTGGTAACTTGTGATTCTGTGTATCTGCCTGTCTGTCTCTCCAATTTTGGAGTTAGTGATTGGTTTCCTAATCTCAGTTCTCTGATAGATCTAAAAAGAGTTTTTGATTTTCAGTTTGTTCAGTTCCTTTTTTCTTGTGGTGAGGATAGAAGTAGTGACTTTCAGGGTCCTTAATATCAGACTGGAAACTGGAAGTTACTCATTTTTTGTCTTAATCTTTTGTTCTTATTCTACCTTATAATTTATGAATGACTGTTACATAATTCTGCCTAAAACATTCATGTAAATGGACTTGACTAAGAGTAACTTGAATGGCAAATACCACTTCTCATGATATCTCTTAACTTATTTTACTTTTTGAAGAAACAGATATGGTAGCATAGATGAAAAGTATATTAATACTTGATATGTCTATATACCATATCTTTAGATTGCCAAGCCACTCTAAGTAACTCAATCCTCTTTAATTACCAAAATTTCAAATATTTGTAAGGCAAGGTATTTATGGGTATGAAACCTAATTTAAAGTACTATTTACTTAAATATGTATTTTAGGCTTTAGTTATATTGACATTACCATTATTGACATTTATGATCCACTGGAGATTAGAGATGAGATTTTAATTAAACTGTTTTTTTGATTCTAACACTGGTGCTAGCAAACTAGCATAGGTGCTAACACAGGTGATATGCAGTAGGTCAAATTTAGCCCATCAATTTTTTTTTTCTTAAATTTTTAGAGACAGTCACCCTGTCACCCAGTCTGGAGTACAGTGATATAATTATAGCTCACCACAGCTTCAAACTCCTGGGCTCAAGTGAATATCCTGCCACAACCTCCAAGTACCTGGCACTACAGGTGTGAGCCACTGTATATTCCTCTCCTTTACCTGTTTTTGTAAATAAAGTTTTTCTAGATCATTACCACTTATTTACATACTGTTTTTGGACGTTTTCACATTGCCATGGCAGAGTTGAGCAGTTGCAATAAAGCTTGTTATGTCCCACAAAGCCTAAGATGTTTACTCTGTAAACTCCACAGGAAAAAGATTACCAGCTAGGACTATAAGATGTACAGAAGATTTTGAGTTTTTTTCAGTATACATGTATTTAACAAGCTAAACACTTTATTGGGGGTAAATTTACTTATATATTAAACTCTTTTCTAAAACTTTATACCTGTTGTAGATCATTTGTATTTGTACACCTATGGGGCAGTAATTTAAAAAGGAAAATGTTGTCATTTATATAGTTCATTGAAACAGTTTAGAATAGAGTGTTTAGAAATGGAAACGAAAAATTTTTTGAGTTTTTATTGCACTTTATCAGATTGGACAATTGAAATTGGACAATTCAGTTCATGAACTCATCTTAGAAAAAGTGCTATATACTTCATTGCTGAATATTACTATGGTTACCTTCAAAGTATTCCCCTTGGGAAGCTATGCGCTAATAACAGTGTCTAGGTCAGCCTTCAAAGCACTTTCTCTAGGAAGAGTTCATGAACTTAACTATTGGTATCAGGTTTTTATGTTACCTCTGCTGCCTCCTGTGTTTAGTATTATCTGCTTACTTCCCACTCACTCCTCTTCACTCCCTTATGACTCTATTATATGGCTTAACTCCTTCTCTTTAATTTCCCTTTCTATCACTACTCCTTGTGACTTACACAGAAATTTTTGATAATCCTCCCACCTATTCCATCTGCTCATGTATGTTGTGTTCACTTTCCTCAGCTCTGCCACCCTCTGTTTCATATCACACTGCTAACCTCATCACCACCAACTTCATCCCCACTGCTTTTTCACAGTACCAGGTGCCATATGGTGCTATTGAATCCTCTTACCCAGTCTGGATTTCATGGCATATTGCTATAATTTTTCTTTTCCAGACATTCTTAACTCCCTCACCTCTTTTTTCTGTTCTATTCCTGTGCTAGAAAATCAACCTTTACAGGTTTAGTCTAATCCCTATTCCACCTGAGAACATGGAACAATATGCTGAAGAGTCTAACTCAGATTCGTGACCATAAATTTCAAAGACAAATCTATCAGTGCCCAGCAATCTGACTACACTTTCCTTCCATAATTTTTCCTCTTTCTAAAATGACTATTTAACAACTTCCATCTCTTCTCACCTTTTAAATCTATAGTTCTCTTTCACTTTCATTGACTATCTTGCTTTATGTATCATTCAGAAAAATAGAGGTAATCTGGTAAATTTTCCCCTTCCTTCTCAGCACCAGATCAACAAATTACCTGCATCTACTCCTCACTTACATTTTTCTTTCTTGTTACAATGAATAAACTACTGTAGTTTCTACCAAAGATATGCTGTTATTTAAGTACTGGGGCTCATCTGGTCTTACTTCTCCAGTCTTAGTCCTCTCTGACATCATCAATGTCTCTAGTTAAAAACAAAACATATAGAACTGTGTTTATTTCTTCATTACATTTACTTTAGCACAAGTTGATTGATGGAGCTCCTGCAAGAAGATGGATATACTTCAATAAATTCATATATTAGCCACTGTAATTATACACATTTTATTACTTAACTGGTATATTGCTATAGTTTGTTTTTATTTAATCACATTTTTGATGAGCTATTGCTTTTAAAAATCTAGCAAATAAAACTGATTTATAATCATTTAATATATTCCAACTTAAAATTTACAAATGTGGTAGCTTTTTAAATGTTTTGGAAGAAAAATATCATGAAATTCAGTCTTATTAAGAATTTAGATGGTGCATGAAAGTTTTATAATATGTTAGTTTCCTAAACACAAAGTAGCCCTTTACAACTCGCCAATGGACAAAAATAAAGTCCAACCCTAAAATACACAGGTATCAGCCTAATCTGGGTGAGTTCTATGCTCAGAGTCCAAGGTAATACTTTCAAAGAGCCATGGGAAATTCTATTTAGAGTGTACAAAAGGACAGCTCTGACTCAAGAAAAATGAAAAATCAACTAGTATAATAACTATTCAATTGACAGGACAACGTTACCTCACAAATCTGTAGTCTCAAAAGTTCTGCTGAAGTCTTGCACATTTTCAGCTGCCAGGACACTTTGCCTTTTCAAATACTGACCACTTTCCTGTCATTAAAGTAGCTCTGCCTGATCGTAGTGTCTGATGAATCACAGTGATAACTAAGGAGGAAGAGGAAGCAGTGGATGAAACACAGATCTAGAGAAGGCAAGAACAGTTGAGGCCTAAGCCCTCCCCTGAAGGTAGAGGGACACCAAGGGGAGGTGGGACAGACAGACATGTGGACGGCTATGCTGGATCAGGACTGGAGGGGAGCAGGGATAGGGGAAAGGAGGCCATTAACAACAGTCTATCTGCTGTATTACATTTGGCTCTTAGAGCCCACAGCTCATGTGGAAGAGGCATCAAAAACCTGAAGTCCTGCACATTCTACAAGAACTGAAAATAGCTGGAATTCTCCTAGCTTTGCTACCCTACTGTCACCCCAAGCCTCCCACTTATGCCCATAGAAGTGGCTTCTATGTCTCCTTCTTGATTACAAAGAAGATATGTTTAGATTGCCTCTCCGTAGAACAGGATTTTTGATAGATGTTTCTAGGTTTATTTCTCTGTTTTAACAAATATTATTTTCAAGTAAAAATGTTATTTTCTTAATTTAGAAAATGCTTTAGAGTTGATACATGAATTTAGCAAAGTCTTGGGTTACAAATCCTCATACAGAAATCAATGCCATTTCTATGTACTAATAACAGTCGAGTTGAGAGTTAAATCAGTAACTCAGCTGCAAATGCAATAAAATACTTAGGAATATACCTAACCAAGAAGGTGAAGGATCTCTATAAGGAGAACTATAAAATGCTATTGAAAGAAATCATAGATGACACAAACAAATAGGAAAACATCCCATGCTCATGGATTGAAAGAATCAACATGATCAAAATGTTCATACTACCCAAAGTGATTCACAGTGAATTCCCATAAGAATACAAACATTGCTTTTCACAGATCTTAATAAATTAATTCTATTTTTTTTTTTGTTTTACTTTCCTCAGAATAAAATCATACTTTCCTTTAATTGAAGAAAAAAAAGTTATTTTACCCCTTGATTTCACTTACTTTTCTAGCTTCTGATATATCTCTTTGTTGGGTTTCCAGGTGGCTGCATGTGTCCTAAATGTTGGAGTTTCAGGAAGCTATCTGTATCTTGGGGTGCTCTTGATCAAAAGATAACCAGATACTCCAAGGTAAGGTAAATATAAAAGAAAGTTTATTGAGGAAAAGAAAGATAGGTTTGCAGATTTAAAGCAAGATATAGGCTTAAGATATATTCACCATAGACAGCAAATGGGCCTCCATTGCCAGGGCAAGTAAGCAAAGAGGCAAAGGTTCTGGTTGGTGGTTCTCTATTATACCATCTGGGTCAGGCCTATCCCCACCGTTGTTCAGAAGTGCCCTTGGAACCAGAGTCCTACTGAACCTATGGAGCTCTCTTGAGCCTCTCTGAGATTTAAATTGATGACATGATAATTAGCCCTAAGGCTGTTCTAGGTCATCTTCAAGGCTCTATTGTACCTGTTGCCAGGCCTGTGGGCCAGAGTCTCCTACATTCTTTTGCAGTTGGCAGCTAAGTTCTGATTGGCAGATTGGTGGAGTTATTACTGCTCCCCAGGTGTGAGTGATCACTCGAGACAGGAATATGGTAAGATGGGTGCTTGGGGCCCTGCCTTGTCTTTTTTCCCTGGGAAAGCTGATTTCTAGCTATGTACCTAACATCTCAACTCCATTTAAGAGAAGAACAAGGTAATATATATTTATTGGATGGATTTTCTATAGACAGTATCTTCAGTTCCTCACCTCATATTCTTTTCTCAGTCTGCTCTAATCAGTCTTTGGTCTCGCCTCTGTTGTCAAATGCAGCATCCACTTTTCTGTTAATATCTGACCCTGCTGATTTTCAGTATTTGGCACAGTTGGCCATGCCTTCCATCTGGAATTCTTTTTTTCCACTGGACTTCTATGTAAACAGTTTTTACTCTGTAAAATATTTTATCTTTTTTTTTTTGCTTTCTATTCCCCCCCACCCCTGTTCTTCTTCCTCTTCTTCTCATCTTAAAAATATTATAGCACTTGCTCATGGGCCTTTGGTCTTAATCTGTCTACCTGCCCTGCCCATTATCTCAACTCTTCCATGGCTTTCAATACAATTGTATGTTAGTGACTCTAAAATACATTCCTTAGC
The DNA here is from genome assembly GCA_963574575.1 of Galagoides demidoff. Classification (NCBI taxonomy): domain Eukaryota; kingdom Metazoa; phylum Chordata; class Mammalia; order Primates; family Galagidae; genus Galagoides; species Galagoides demidoff. Next base: position 34,640 of record CAUYQV010051680.1, on the reverse strand, counting down.
CCTGACTTTTCTCCAGAGCTTCAGACATATATCAAACCGTGCCTCTGACATCACCATTTGGAAGTTAAATAAGTTATTTCCACCTTAACATTTCCCAAATAAAACTCTTACAACCATGTTTCTCAAATTCCAAGTTTTGGAGTAATACATCAATCATAAATGATTTCCCCTTACACTGTTAGAGGTCAGATTCAATCCTTCAGCAAGTCTTAGGTATTCTAGGGCTAAAATATATCCTGAGTCTGACCACTTATCACTTCTTGCCACCTTCATGTTTAATTCCATAATAGAGTATCTATCACCAAGTATCACCTTGTTAATTGCATCTTTATCTCTCTACTTTAATTTTAGCTCCTTAAAATCAGGTTTTCACATTGTGATTAGTAAAGAGATTTTTAAAATGTGCCCATGATGCAGCCTTGTTTAAAACTCTCCAATGTGTGTGTGTTTATTCCAAAGATTTATCCTTGCTTAGAAGTGTCTGAAAGAATTGGCCAGTAAATATATCTTCAATTTTCTCTCCTTAATTGAGTACATTCTGGCCTGATTGACTTTCAAGCACTTAAGTACATTATATTCAATCCTAACTCATCAGGTGTTCCTGCTATTCAGATGAGTCTCTTCTCTGATCTTACTTACTTTCCACTGGGACAGGGTTTATCTGATCAACTGTTGAAAGAAACCACACACTTACCATTTCACAATTTCATTTAATTCTCTCTCTAAGCCCTAATTGGACACCAATACTATTAGAATATAAGCTCCACAGGAGAGAGTCTTTTGTGTCTGGGTTTTACCACAGGGCCTGGCACCAGCTCTTTGTTAAAGTATCAATTAGATGGCAAACTCTTGGGGGGTGAAGAAAACCTAGGGGGACATCATGGAAATACCTACAGAACCTACAGTCCACCCAGATGGGAAGGAGAGGAAAAACATTTCAGAACAGAATTTGACAGTAAATAAATTTGTTTAATTCAGTCAACAGATAAGGGAATTTAGTTGGTAGGGTTTGCATTTAAATCAGTTGAATTTATGCACCCTGCAGTTCTTAGTAAATTATGGAGATTTATTTTTGTGACTGAGGGGCTTTGTGGTCTCAGATGGTGTCTTAGGCAAGGATTGACACCTATTTCTGACCAAATATATCTATGGTTAATATCAAAATACCTTAAGGAGAACACTGATTTGTTTAAAATGATATAATGGTTAGTAGATAAACATCAGATATGAATTATAGAATAACTAGAATTAAACATTAAAGATTATGAAGAAAATAAAATTCATTATTTGAATATTTCTGCGCTACATGGGGAACAACTGTGTATACTTATTATTATGCTTAAAATAATTTGGCAGATTAGAGACCTAATCTTATATTTCTATTTGAAATGTGTAAAGATACTAATTATGTTTACATTCATTATTGAAATGTATAAAGGAAGTTTTCACTAAGATTGTAATACTTCAGCAAACTTAAATTTTATCAACTTCATGAGCTTAACTTATTAGATTTATAGGACTTATTTAATAATTGGAAATATTTTGTTTGTTAGAAATTTAGGTATTTAGAAAATTTGGTATATGAAGTTTATAATATTTACAATATATAAGGAATTTTAACTAAGATATAAAAGCCTTATAAGTGACGTAATAAAATGTACTATATTTATGCACAGAGTAATAATGTTTACCAACTAAATTTTATAACTTAAAATAATCTTTCTACTTTACCTTAACAAATTAAAAATCGTAATGATTTAAATGAAGTTTCTACTATAAATAGAAACCACCCAAGTGAAAGTAGACATGTCCAAATCTCATATGTATTATCCAACATTTTCATCTTAGTCAATCTTTATAAATAACCCCCTCTGAGATGGATATTACAAATATTACAATTCCTATCTTAAGATAAAATACAGAAATTCATACTGGCTTCATCAATAACCAATACCTTTTGTCATCTGTGGGCCTTCCTTCCATGTTTCTGCTGCCTGAGGTGCCTTTATCCTTTATCACCTTCCTTTTGGGGAAATAATTCCTACTTTTGTTTCCCCCAATCCAGTAGAACTTCTGTAAGTTGACTACCCAAGGGCCTGTAACAAACTGGTCAACATAAGGAACAGGTCTCCTTCACTGATACCTACCTGCACGTTACTCTCTTGTACAGATTTTATACAAAATCATACATACAGCATCATGCAAAGTGGATACATATATGGTTTGCTCATTGTTTAATCATTCTTTCTGAAAAGAGTCAATATTTGTTTCTTGTTCTTATTACAAATGTAATGGTAGCAAGCACTCTCAATGCTGGCTACACCAGTCGACACACCCAGGCATTTTTCCACAGGGAAGGACTTTAACCAGATTATCAGATGCCTAACGTCCTCTTCTTTTGGAGTCTCTGCAATTTCTGTGTCAGCCTCACTTGCTTCTTCCACCTAATTAGCTGCTTCCTGTACTTTTATGCTTGTCTGGACTTAATCAATATCGTTTGGAAAACTACTTCTGGGTCAGGCTCATTACAGATTGCCGCCTCACCATCCATTGCAACAAAACCCTCAAGATCTACTCCTGTGAATTCTGCCATGGGAGATGGACTGTCTGATGGGGCCCAAATATTGTGCTCTTGGACTGTTATAAATCCAACTTTCTTGAGATACGTCTGTATCATTTCTGGCTGCACTTGATTCCAAACACATTAGACTGCACATCTCAGCCAGGCTTATGCAGAGCAGGCCTGCAACCCCAGGGAGAGGCAGCCTGTGAAGGTGCAGTCTTTGCCAGGGTGGGCTTGTGCTGTGTAACCGGAGGCAAGAGCCTCGGTCAGCGGTGGAGTGGAAGAGTTCCAGCGGCTGCAGCCCGGCAGCAACTCGTGCCTGCTCGCCATTGCCCACCGCCTACCACGCTCTGGGGCTGCAGGACCCAAAGGCAGGGACTGTGGAGTCTCGGCTCCAGCCTCTCTCTTTCCACCTGAGCAGGGGTAGACTGTGCCAGCTCAGACCCCAGCTTCTCTTTCTGACAAGTAGCGTGGGAGTGGCTGGGCCTGAGAGGAGGCCAGTTTCTCTTTTTCACTGGCCATAAGACTGAGGGGTATGACCACAGGGGGAGGGTGGGTGGGTGGCCATAGGACTGTTTCCCAGTGGGAGCAGGCAGTGAGGAGCCCCTCCTGACTTTCACTGATCTGCGCCCATTGGGTCCCTTATCATGTAATTAAATATGCAACTTTCATTCCCCAGGGTTCTTCAGGAAAGTTCCAGGGAGGGAGCTTGTGTATTGAGAAGTTTGTTCCATAACCCCAACCTGTCAGACTCTGAAGGCGGGAGGCAGTAGTCAAGGCTGCCAGGGGAGGGGCGTGGCAGACTAGGCGGCTTAGTCAGTCCATGAAAGTCAGCGCGGTGGGTGCAGACTCAGTCCCTCCTCCCTGCTCAGGGAGGGCCCCTCTCCCTGATGTATTTTCCCTGTAGCTTGCGTAGTTTGTTCCATAATAATTGTGAGCTGGTGGTCATTGTTTTGTATTTATGGTCACTGCGTCTTTGGCCACCTACCAGTGCTCTTTCCTGGCACTGGGGGCCAAGAACCAGGGAACATCCTTTCCTGGAGGGACCTAGTAAGCAGAACTGATCCAGCAGCTGCTTCCAGGGAGCTAACTGATGAAGCTGACCAAGTTGCTTCCACAGGTGGGCCCCAAGTTTGTGTTGTAGCAATGGTCCACTGCAGGAAGTGGGCTTAGTAGTGAATTTTAAAGGTTTTGGTCATATTTCCACCGAGAGGTTCAATTTCTGAGGTTTGAAGAAATCGTGTTTGTGAGATGATTTGCTTGTGGGTAGCCAGGACAGTTGTCTCCTGTCAGTAAGATAGACCACTTCTTTTTCTTTCTTTTTTTCTTTTTTGTTGTAGTTTTCAGCCCGGGCTGGGTTTGAACCCACCACCTCCAGCATATGGGGCTGGTGCCTTACTCCTTTGAGCCACAGGCACCACCCCTAGACCACTCCTTCATTTCTCTATAGATACCTCTTACCCACTCCTCAAATAGGGCACAAGACCTTCATGTGCATTTGTTTCATCTCCAAGTGAAGGGGAAGCTTCTGGCTTCAGATTCTGGAAACGCTGTGGCTTTGCAGGGCTTTAGTTTCTCTCCAGTTGAGCTAGCACAAAGCAGAACTAGGAAACACTCTTTGGAAAGTTTTCTGCTGTTATGTTTGTCAACCTTCACGACAAGGCTCCCATCAGCCATTACCTTGAAAAAGAGTCTGCACTCATCAGCATTAAAGATGTTGTCATCTTTGAAGCCTGTGGTGAAGTCTGGGAACTTTTTTTTTTTTTCAAATAAATTTTCACTCTGTCATCCAGGCTATAGTACCCTGTCATCAGTCCAGTTCACAGACCCCCATACTCCTGGGTTCAGGTCATCCTCCTGCTTCAGCCTCCTGAATACCTGGGACTATAGGTGCCCACCACAATGCCCGGCTAATTTTTCTGCTTTTAGTAGAGATGGTGTCTTGTTCTTGCTCAGGCTGGTTTCTAATTCCTGAGTGTAAGGGATCCTTCTGCCTCTGCCTCCCAGAACCACTGTGCCCAGCCAGTCTGGGAACTTTATAATAAACCTTTCCATGACTTCTACTGGAACTTCACTACGTAAGATTTTCTGGGAGATCTCATGTCATGATTAAAATGTCTCAAGGCAACCACTTGATGCTTGGAAATATGCCATCCCAAATTCCTGTGCAATTTTTTTTAGCAACTTCTTGGTCTGTTGGCCCAGAGATTTGGATCATGGAGTAGATGGTTTTCCACCTATTTCACTGTAAGTCTCCTCCTTCCTTATCATATCTCTCTGAGTACTCATGTTTACATTTCTAGATGTTGCTAACTGTGGTCTTACTGACATCAAAATATTGTGCTATCTTGCTTCAGATACTGCTTTCCAGAAAATGTAGAAAATAAAGCTTTCCTTCAAGGTCAGCTCTGTAAGTTCTTTCCTTTGGCCCATTACATCTCTATTAACTGTAAAATTTTTCAGTAATTGTAGGACGTACCTACAACTCAGACCAATCCTTTTAGGGATGTCAAAACTTTTGGCTTCTCTCTGCCACGATGGAAGAAGGAGAGTTGGCTCAAGTCACATATTAAATACTCAAACACTAATGAAAGCTGATAAATAATTTTCATGAAATCCACCACCACAGATAAACAAAAAAAAGTTCTTATATAATTCACTTGTGGCCCATGGTCCTTGGCTTGCACACTCCTTCAAAAAATCTTTTACAATACATGATAAATAATATGATGATAGGCCTAATACAACATGTGGTAATGATAAAACATGAATTAGGTACAAAGTGTTGGTGCCCTCCCACTGTGCAAATAAAAACAGTTGGGACACAGATTGAAGGAACATGCCTGCAAGAGGTGGGCTTCCCATCTGCTCTCCAAGAGCCCAGAGAAAACTCTTTCTTGGCCTTCTATTGAAGCCTGATACCACAGAGGTGGGAGCCCACATGCTATGATCACATGTTTAATGGTTGCTAATGCTCTTTCCCGAACCGCTCAACTCCTATCCTATTGCCCCATGAATGTTACAAAATATAATGCTTGCTAATGAGCTACCCATCATATCTCATTAATGCCTGCAGCTACTGGAGGGCTTGTCTCTGGGGTGCAAAACACCTCCATGCTAGCTAGGAATTTGTCTTGCTCCAGTGCCTTCTTCAAGAGTCAGTGGCTGCTTATATAAGCCTGGTGCTCAGTCTCCTACACAAAGCCCACACCTCCTTTCCCTTGGTGAATAATGGACTCAACTGGTCAAGTTATAGAGGAGGAGTTAAGACCACAATTCTGACCATCTGCCTTACAGAGATGGGCAATACATAGAGGTCAGATGTCCATGTGATGTGTGTCTGGTCTATGAAAACTAGGCCAGCATAGGAAGGGTCAATGAAGGGCAGTGGTCAGCTATGGAGATTTACTATAGTCTTTCTTAGATCTCCCCAAACACAAAAGATGTGCTGCCCATGTATTACTCTAGCTCTCTGTACAAACTTGCATATATGCTGTGATTTTGGTTGTTTATTTTGCTAGACCCTAAGTTCACTGTTGACAGGTTCTTATTTTTCTTTGACTTGTTAATGTCCTCTGCTATTTCCTTTCTTAGGGTTTCATAATTTTCTTTATAGAGGTCCTTCACCTCTTTTGTTAGGTATATTCCTAGGTATTTCATTTTTTTTGAAACTATGGTGAAGGGATTTGTGTTCTTAATTAGCTTCTCATCTTGGCTGTTATTGACGTATACAAAGGCTATTGACTTGTGGACATTGATTTTATATTCTGAGACATTATTGCATTTTTTGATGACTTCCAGGAGTCTTGTGGTTGAGTCTTTGGGGTTCTCTAAGTATAAGATCATATCATCAGCAAAGAGGGAGAGTTTGACCTCCCCTACTTGGATGCCCTTTATTTCCTTGTCTTGCCTAATTGTATTGACTAGAACCTCCAGCACTATGTTGAATAGCAGTGGTGACAGAGGACAACCTTGTCTGGTTCTGGTTCTAAGTGGAAAAGATTTCAGTTTAGCTCCATTCAGTAAGATATTAGCTGTGGGTTTGTCAGAGATAGCTTCAATCAGTTTAAGAAATGTGCCACCTATGCCTGTACTCTTCAGTGTTCTAATTAGAAAAGGATGCTGGATTTTATCAAATGCTTTTTCTGCATCAACTGAGAGGATCATGTGGTCTTTGTTTTTGCTTCTGTTGATATGGTGAATAGCATTTATGAACTTGCATTTATTTGTTAAACCAGCCTTGCATCCCTGGGATGAAACCAACTTGAGCATGATGTATGACTTTTTTGATGATAAGCTATAATCTGTTGGCTAGAATTCTGTTAAGAATTTTTGCATCTATATTCATTAGTGAAATTGTCTAAAGTTCTCCTTTTTAGTTGGGTCTTTTCCTCATTTTGGTATCAGGGTGATGTTTGCTTCAGAGAATGTGTTGGGGAAGATTCCTTCCTCCTCAATTTTTTGGAATAATTTCTGCACTATGGGAATAAGCTATTGTTTGAAGGTTTGATAGAATTCTGATGTGTAGCCATCTGGACCAGGACATTTTTTTGCTGGGAGATTTTTAATTGTTTCTTTGATCTCAGTGATTGAAATTGGCCTGATCAAGAGATCTATTTCTTTCGGGCTAAGATTAGGGAGAGGGTGTGATTCCAAATATTGATCCATTTCCTTCACTTTGTCAAATTTCTGGGCATAGAGTTTCTGGTAATGTTCAAAGTAATCTCTTGTACCTCTGTGGCATCAGTTGTTATTTCCCCTTTATCATCTCTGATTGAGTTTATTAGACATTTTACTTTTTTATTTCTAGTTAGTCTGGCCAAAAGTTTAACAATTCTATTTATTATTTCAAAAAACCAACTCCTTGTTTCATTAATTTTCTGAATGATTCTTTTGTTTTCAATTTCACTAATCTCTAATTTAATTTTGGGTATTTCTTTTTTATAAAGAAAATTATGAAATCTTAAGAAAGGAAATAAAAGAGAACATTAACAAATGGAAGAACATACCATGCTCATGGCTTGGAATAATCAACATTGTTAAAATGTCTATACTTCCCAAAGCAATATACCTGTTCGTCACCATCCCTATTAAAATATCAACATCATACTTTCAAGATTTGGAAAAAAGAATTCTGCATTTTGTATGGAACCAGAAAAAAGCCTGTATAGTAAAGTCAGTTCTTAGTAATAAAAATAAAGCTGAGGGCATAGCATACCAGATTTTAGGCTGTACTGCAAGGCTATAGTGGTCAAGACAATATGGTACTGGCACAAAAATATAGGCATTTGGTATCAAATAGAAAACCAGGAAATTAAAAATAATAGACATTTGGAATTGAATAGAAAAACAGGAAATAAAACTAACAACTTATAACTACCTAATCTTTGACAAATCATACAAGAACATATACTGGGAGAAAGAATCTCTATTCAATAAATGGCGCTGGGAAAACTGGATATCCACATGCAAAAGATTGAAACTGGACCCTCACTTCTCTCTAATCACAAAATTGATTCAAGATGGATAAAGGACTTAAATTTAAGGCAAGAAATGATAAAAATCCTCAAAGAAAGCATAGGAAAAACACTGGAAGATATTGGTCTGGGGAAAGACATTATGAAGAAGACTGCCATGGTAATTGCAATAACAACCACAATAAACAAATGGGACTTAATTAACCTGAAAACCTTCTCTATAGCTAAGGAGACCACAACAAAACAAATAGACAACCTACACATTGGGAAAGGATATTTGCATATTCTGAATCAGACAAAAGCTTGATAAGTAGGATTTATAGAGAACGTAAATTAATCCACATGAAAAAAAGCCAATAATCTCATATATCAATGGGAAGAGAGATGAACAAACCTTCTTTCAATAAGACAGACAAATGGCTGGCAAACATACAAAAAAATGTTCATCATCCTTAAATTATTAGAGAAATGCAAATCAAAACTACTCTGAGATGTCATCTAATCCCGATGAGAATGGCCCACATCACAAGATCTCAAAACTGCAGATGCTGGTGTGGATTTGGAGAGAAAGGAACACTTTTACACTGCTGGTGGGACTATAAACTAATACAATTTTTTTGGAAGGAAGTATGGAGAAACCTCAAGGAACTCACGCTAGATCTCCCATTTGATCCTATGATCTCATTACTGATATTAATCCAGAAGGAAAAAATAAATAAAACCTTTTATCATAAGGACACTTGTACTAGACTGTTTATTGCAGCTTAGTTTACAATTGCCAAAATGTGGAAACAGCCTAAATGCCCACCAACCCAGGAATGGATTAACTAGCTGTGGTACATGTATACCATAGAATATTATTCAGCTATTAAAAGAAATGGAGACTTCACAGCATTTGTATTAACCTGTATGGAAGTAGAACACATTATTCTTAGTAAAGTATCACAGGAATGGAGAAACAAGAATCCTATGTATTCAATCTTGATTTAAGGACAATTAAAGACAATTAATGACACATTGGGGGGTGGGAAAAGGGGAGAGCAGAGAGAGAGAGAGAAGGAAGGAGGGGTGTGGAGTTTCAGTGTGACACATCTTCTCCTGTCAATGAATCCCCAATTAAAAAAAAAAAAGAAGGCTCCTATTTTTTCATAATTCATACCTCAATGTTGTGTACATCTTTTCAGTGTGTAGTGGGTCTGAAGGAAACATTATTGTGAATTAAAGAGGTCATATGAATAAAACCAGAATGTAACCCACTGTTGATTAACATTGAGGCTCTGCTTCTTTCAATTTCATTGTTCCTTCTTCCAAGTCAATGCTTACATTTTAAAAGCCTTTGAAATAAATATTTTAGGAAAATGGTTCCTATGATTAGAATTGAAAAGCTGGATATTAAAATACTGCCATATCTTTTAAGATTAAATAAATCAGGATATTTTCCAATGTGGTTTGAGATGATCGTCAGTGGGAAACGAGCCACTATGTCCATACAGGTCCCTGTGAAATACAGATGGAAGACACTGTACGAGTATAAAACACGTTTTCAGATTCTGGGCCTACATGTAGCACTCTGCCTGGCATCATCAGGATCCCACTGGCACTGCTGACGCTTCCACAGTGAGACACTCATCACTGCTAAATACAGATTAAAGTTGTTCCCCTCCAGTAGCTGAAACTCCATAGATACAGCAGGTGGATAACCCATGAAATTCACAATGCCAGGCAGTGCAGGCTCAGTGACACCAGGTGAGACACAGTATGGGAGCCTTAGCGATCCCAAAGACCGCACTGTTGGAGCAGAGAGGGAGGCTCTCCTGGCAGAAGTGCCTGAACAGCTGTTATACCAAGAACGGTGCCCAGCCCGAAAAGGAAATATTTGTGGAGTGAATAAGTAAAAGATACTGTAATTAAATTCCAAACTTTATGAATAAAATTTTTTTATTAAACTCTTCAAAAATATCTTAGAAAAACTAATCTTCCCTTTGCTTCTCCCACCCCCAATCAATCCATATGTGGGGTTTTAATTTTTTGTTGTTTGTTTGTTTGTTTTTAGACAAAGTCTCACTCTGTCTTTGGCTAGGGTGCTGTAGCTTCCTCCTAGCTCACAGCAACCTTAACTCCTGGACTCAGCCAATCCTTCTGCCTCAGCCTCCCAAGCAGCTGGGAATATAAGCATATAATATATAAGCACACCACCGCAAGCAGGTTATTTTTTCTATTTTTTTGTAGAGAGGTCGGGGATGGTCTCATTCTTGCTCTCAAACCCCTTTGGTCAAGTTATCTTCCTGTCTTGGCCCTCTCAGAGTGCCAGGATTATAGGCATGAGCCCCTGTGCTCTGCCCCATATGTGTTTTTACAGGAACATTTTAAGGCTTTAACCTAAAGAATGATCACAGTAAACTGTTTGAGTTGGGTGAGTAACGTATCTAGGAAAGATATGAGAACAGTTCACAGCTGGGCATGTGTTCAGATGCCCTTGCTAGTCTGAATAAGGCACTGAACAGACATAGTAACGAGGTTTCATGGAGGAAGACTTTGGAGTCACAAAAATATATCCATGTGAGATGAGGACAAAGCAACATGAAAATAAGATAAAGGGGCTTGGAAAATACATTTTTTGTGTGTTTACTCTCATTATGTTTCTTTCTGGTTTTCTGAATTTTTGCTACTTTTGCTTTTAAACACATTTGTGCTCAATAAGCAAACACCTGCAGTTTCTGAGACTATTTGCAAATGAGTATTTAAAAAAAAAATCCTTGCAGATAACAACACACACAAAATTATCATAAGCTTAAATGCAGCTCTTGAACTATCAAGGTTATTAAAATGAAATGCAAAATCAAGATTAATTTTATCATATTTAATAAACTTATCAATTAATTAATGTCCTCACATATACAATGGTTTGAAGGGAAATTATAATTTTGAAGCTACTTGTTTAGGGATAATTTCATTTGAGTAGGTCAAAAGATTGAATCATTTTGAATTCACAAATGTTTAACAGCATTAATGGAAAACAAGACTTCACAGCAACATTTACATTGTTCCCTACATACCCATAAAGTAATCCACTCTCTACGTTTAATCTACAGATATTCAGGTTTTTCATTAACATTATAAGCGTGTTCTGATTGAGTCAGATCAATATATCCCCACAAGTAGCATTAATTTTTAAGAGAGAAAGAAAAAAGTTTAAGACCTAATTTACTTTCTAGATTCATTGAATTAGGTAATTATTTATAAAAATTATAGCAAGTTTTTGAAATAATTATAAGAATTTTATAATGAATCCCACTGTCAAAATCCTTTCCATCTCTGAAGCTACAACACATTGAAAGAAGTGTCCTTTAAATGTGTGGGTAATGTTCCAAAGTAGTTTAGATTATATCATGCAAATTTAAAAATAATTTTGATTTAGCTTTACTCTATAATATCCAATCAAATATTAACTAGTTTATCTATGAAAGCTAATATCAAGGGGAAAATTTAAAACATTAATCTCTTGGTGCCAAAGATTATTGTAAATTTTTTGTTTCCCACTTTCCTGTATCACTCTTCTTCTTGGTTTTATCTTATAATTAGAACATCCAATTTTCCTTCATACTACCCAATCTACCTCATCATCAAAACAAACCCCACATCCATTTAAAGCAGCGTTGGCCAAATTTTGAAATGCTTGATTCAGTCATTTACCTCCATTTATCTTCTTTTTCCTGTTGCTTCTAATTCTATTATATTATAAATGTGGACATGTTCTATTAACCTTTTGATATGTCTTTCAAACATGCTAACTACCAGGGGAAAGTAGAATTTATATGATTCTTGCCTAAAATTATATGATCAAAACAGAGTAACTTTAAATATTTATTTATTTGTTTATATCATCATGAATAATCATAAAAAATAATTTCAATCTCAAGATGATCATCTTAGAAGTGTGAAAACCTGGGTTTCTATTTTCCCTGGCTTGCTTCTGTCTGGTGGAGGCCACTGCATGGGGACCTGGGCTAACTGCCTCCTTGCTTCCTCCTCAAGCTCTGCTGCAGGAATAAAGGCAAGGAGAGAACAGCAAAGGTGTCCACTGTGATAAAGGCTAATTCATTCAAACTCTCCGGGTTTCTATTTCATGTATAAAATGGAAAAGATGGATTAGTTGATCTGCTGGCAGTAAGCACTTATGAATATACTGTCATGGAAGATGAATTATTGAGGAAATTACATAAGAAAAAATTAAGAAAGATACTTTACACACATTTTTTATACTCTGGAAATGGATGCAAAGCTTTCAAATTTTTAAATTGTATGAGGCTCTTACACAGAGACAACACAAGAAAAGTAAATTACAGATTGACCAACTTAGAGTATAAACTGAAATATTCTATAGAATTTAAATAACATCAGCATGAATTAATAAAATTTATTACAATAATAAGAGGACAATAAAATTTAGGGATTAATAAAATAGCTATTAAATATTTCACATCTGAATAACTACAAATGAGGATATTATTTATTTGCTTTTCAAAATATTTAATAACATTCAGAAATAATGCCTGATAGAAATCTTGGAAAACTAATAATACAGACATCCTCTATAACAATATAAATGTTTACCCATATTATTGGCTAATGTCATATACTTGTGAAACATTACTATTAAGACAGGAAAACAAAGATGCCCCAATTCACTCTTATCATGACTAAAGTTTTATAAGGGATAAATAAATGAGAAACCTCAGTATTAATAAAGGAAAACACATGGTTGTCATTTGAAAATGATGTGATTATTTGAAAATCAAAAGAATAGAAGAATTATAGAGAACCTTAATCATAACACTAAACCTAACACTTTAAACTTGTTATGTAGTGAGAATGTTCAATAAAAGCTTTTGGTGAAATGGTCAGGTGCAGGTTGAACCTGGAAAAACCAAGTTTTCTGATGCATTAGTATAATAACAGTTGAAATATAGAATATTCTATATTTATACCTACTAATTTATTTATAGTCAATTTATAGAAATCATTGAAATAGTCTAAAGTTATTAAAGTACAAAAAAATAGACCAATATCCAGGTCTATAAACAACAACTCAACTGGATAGTTGACAATGATGTGGCTCATTTGCTCATTTCTTCAAGAAATGTTGAGTGGCTAATGCACAACCTTGCTTAAGCAGTGAGGATTGAAGAGCAAGGAGACAGATACAATTTTGTAGTTGCATTTTATAATAAGGAAAAGAATTAAATTCACATAGCAGCAGTTATTCAATTTTAATTAATGCATTTCAATTTGGTAAAATGCAAAGTTTCTCAGAGGTTGCAACATTGTGTTTGGAATTGCTGTCAGGCAATGGGAAACCATTCTTCATTAAAAAAATACATGCCAATAGACATATGGAAAAAGAGTCAATCTCAGTAAAAATAAAGTAGAAAAGTCTAGCAATCAATAGACTATCATGAAGACAAATATTAATGAAAGCAATCATTCTTTTTTTTTTTTTTTAACAGCAGAGAAAGATTTATTTCCTAATAGTGCTAAGTGGGGAGATGGGAGAAATTTCTCAAATCTGCTCCTTCAAGAATCTGGGAGATAGGGTTTTTATTTTTTATATTTTTTTAACATTCAGAATGTTAGAGGGTATGCATATTTTGCTTACATCTTTTGTTTTTGTATATACTGAGTCAAAATTGTACATGTAAGTGTGCCTTTCACCCCAATAGTGTTTACTGTACCCAATAGGTGTGAATTGACCCATTCCCTCCAGCCCCCTAGGAGACAGGGTTTTTAAGGATAGTCTGACAGGCAGGGGGTTAAGTAACTGGGTTTGCTAATTGACTAAGTTTGGGACAAAATTATAGGGGCGTGATATCATTTTCTTGTGTTGCATCAGCTCCTGGGGTCATAATTCCAATTGAGTCAGTTTCTTGTTCTGGGAGAATTAGCCAATTCACTGGAATGCAAGGCCTGGAAGACATCTTAAAAACTACTTTTTGGGTTCCAAAAGGTGATATTATCTATGGAAAAAAGTTCCTAATCTTTACAACTACTAGCTATGTGGAAAAAGTTAAGAATCTTTACAACTACCAGCTGTGCAACTCCAGAGCAGTAGTTACAAAAGCAATCATTCTTAACAGGTGTAATGACACAGGTGCTGTCATACATGGACAATAGCATCAAATGATGTGAGCTTCCCAAAAGGAATTCGAATGCATCTGTAGTTTAAGATGTGTTCATAATCAATCAGTTGCTGACTTTCTACAGTGATATAGTCTATGGAGATAATCAGAGATGATGGCAAGATAAATATATTAATTATAGTATTTTATATAAAAATGTTTTATTTTTACTAGTAATGAATCGACTTACAAACTAGAGAGTGAGTACAACTGTTTGGAGTAAAGCAGACCTCTAGATAAGAATTTCAGCCTCATGCTTTGACTGTAACCTTGGGCAATTTCCTTACCATCTCTGAGGCTCAGTTTTCCCAGTTGTAAGAGACAACTGTAATAATATTTTATAATTGAAAGACCTAATAATCCTTGCACTCTGGGAGGCCAAGGTGGAGGACCCTTGAGTTCAGGAGTTTGAGACCCTGTCTCTACTGCAAATACAAAAATTAGCCACATGCCATGGTGAGTGCCTGTGGTCCAGTTATTTGGGAGGCTGAGGCAAGAGGATCACTTGAGTCTAAGAGTTTGAGGCTGTTGTGGAGTATGAGGATGCCATGGCACGCTACCCATACACTCTGGCAACAGAGTGAGACTCTGTCTCAAAAAAAAAATGAAAAAGACCCAATAATTCTATAGAAATTTGAAATAGGGTATTATCTGGAAAAGTAAAGTACAAAATATTACATATTATTCAATTTTTAAACACACAATCATTTTCTATGTCTACATCTACATATGGATATAAACACGATGTTAACAGGTCTTGATTCTATGTACAATAAGGACATATTTTATATACACACATATGTCAAATATTATTAATTTTGACAATTTAAAAAACAAAATATGCACATTCCTGGCTGTCATAGTGTTTATCAACAAAGAGAGAAAATAGACATGATTAATTAGAGAAAATTAAATGTTACTAGAGAGTATAACAGTATTTACCTCAAGGTTTAAGGTGAATATTCCTAAATTATTCCCTTTATTTTCAAATTTTATAAATTATATGCCTTATGTTAGTTTAATCATCAGAAAAATGAAATTTTTATTTCAATTCATCCATTGATGAATATACTTTCAAACAATTAACGAGGGACTTTCAATACAACACACACAGAGACACATAGACACACACAGCACACCATATAGCTAATATACTGGTGGTGCCAAAAAGTGTATACACATTTTAAGATATCTTGTTGCAAGTAAAATCATTCATTCCCCAAAAGAATGTGACTTGCAGGCAAAATGGATGTGCATTAACATGTTTAGGTATAGTTGACCAGAAATGGTTCCTTTAATTCAAAAAGCTAAGGCATAGATAAAATCACTTCAAATGTGTTTATGTTTATTGCCACCTTCTGTATCAAACATTTATTTGTAGACATAGATGTCTATATCTGTATCTATTAAAGAGAGAAAAAAAATCTTTTAAATACTTTGATTCTTGAATATCATTTCTCTTTATGTCAGTTACTGGGCTTGGGGCAAAGTAGATGCCAGACTTCATGAACTACAGCAAAAATTCAGAACATTTGTTTGAAGAATGTGCAAGTGAGTTTTTGAAAAATCAGAGCAAAGTTAGTAAACAGCAACACTGATCTAACAGGCAAGTGTCACAGTCACCGGCACTTTTCATTCTCACTGCCCCATCCTGGGTCAGGCATGCGCCTGAGACCTTTCCATGAGAAGCCCCTGTTGCTTTTCCGGTTTTATTCAAATCCCCTCTTGAATGAGGCAATCTCCACAGCTGTAGCTCCTTGCCAGGGTCCGGATGCTATTGCTGCCTTCTGCTAGTGCATTAAAACAATTGGCTGGTTTTGTGATGAGGAGAAAGATATTTAGAAGGGAAAGGAAATTTCCCAAACCGTTAATTAACAGGAACGTGGAAGTAAAAGGAAATTGGGGAAAGTTACAAATAAGGTTAGTGATTTTTGAACTATGGCAGTGGAGAAATGAAAAGCTCAAAGCAAAATTTAGATTTGTACTTCTGTGTGATGAAGCAGTACCAAGTTCAAAAACCTTTCAAATGTGGTGAGACACGGGAAGGAAACAGAAACAACATTAATAATATCTTTTTGGAAGGATATTTGTGGAAAAAAATGAAGAATTGGCTCTCTGACAAAGAGATAATGAGAAGATACTCAAAAGACATGAGAAGAACCGTCCACGTGCTCATCATTTGTATTTAGTGGTTTAAAGAGATTATTTTCAGGAACTTAACTTGGCAGTATCTACAGTCACAGTGGTGAAGTGAAATGCCTTTATAATCCATACATTTAGTTATTTCAAGTACAGAACTGAATATCAAGAAGAGAGGTACAGTTTTGTGGTTGTAGCTTATATCCTACAGGCAGAACCCTAGTAAACACTCCTGAGCAAATTCACATTGTAAGTCACCAAACAAGCAAATATGTATGGGACTGAGACAAAATATATGTGGTGTCAGGACATGACCACTAAATATATCATTCACTGTCCAATCAGGCAACTATTACAGAAACCACACGAGGTATATTTATGTTATACATTCATAAGAAAGTTGATTAAAAATAGTTCAATTGTCACAGGATTTGAAGTAACAGGCAAACTTTGCTAGTGAAAAATTAGTTATATCAAATCAGAACATGATGCAAGTTCATTAAGGTTATCAAAATCAAATGCCTCACCTCTGTCACATTGAAAAAAGAAAGACGTTTCATTCTAGAAATATGTTTCTTGTTGGCATTCTCATTTTTAGCAAGATAGGAACTGTCCTATCATTAAAAATATTGGATGATTGAGAAATATAATTACAGAGAAAGATGACGTTTGGATCGACAACTTCAATTCACATACACTAAATACGTTTTAAAATTTTCAAAAGCATACAAACATGTAATGTCACTACTGAGAAAAGCCCTAGCTCAAGAGAGCTCACCACATTAGTAAAATTGAAGCTTGGATTAAACCTAGAATCTTTGTTTTAAACATTTAGATCAATGAGTTTTTCTTTAAATCATTTGTTGCTTATTTATTTGTAACAGTTTATTTGAAATGGTTTGCATTGATAATTCCGCAATAATTTATCACAGTTTTGAGATTTGGCATTCTGAAGACAAGTGTGCGCCCATGGATTTGAAGTAAAAATAACTGCGTACTTGCATTTGAGGATCTGGAACTGATAGGAATTTTTCAGACCAAACATTCATGAAGAGAGAACCCTGAGCTTTATGCCCCCAGCTGGAGGGATGCATTCATCCATTTCTCCATAACACTCATTAACTTTGAAAATGGGTTTCTACCTACCAAGTCCTGGGCAAATAATTCTCAAGACCTTATGCCCTTAGACAAAGGACCCACATGGAGTCTCCTCATTTGGGACTTTGCTTCTGACAGAAGTTCTGGCGCTTTTTACTCCTTCTGTATCTTTTTCTGTCTAATAAAATCCTGTCTTACCAATGATCTGTGGTCTGTGGGTTCATTCTTTGAATCCCTGAGACCAAAGACCTACTGAAGAAAGAAATTCCAGTAACATGTTGTTTAATTTGTGATGTATCAATTTTATGGGTCAAAAAAACCAAATTAGGTAGATTCCTTGCTTTCCACTAGGAAAGCTAAGGAGCACAAAGGACAGACACACAAAGCTATTCAGGGTACACTGGGACACTGGCAGGGAGTCCTTCATTTACAAAAGCAGCAACATGTTTGGATTTGAATATGACTAAAAGGAATTTATTTGCTTTAAGAAAATTATAATATGCCATAGATTAGCAAAGGTTTCTCATTCCTAGATTTATCACAAAGACACTTTTATTCTTTATGTTTATAAAACACATCCATCTACATTCAAAACAGCTTCAATTGGCATATAGCTTTTGCTTTAATTGTGGGGATTTAGAGTGATTAATTTCTGTATACTTATCTGCATTTTCTAATTTTTCTAAAACAAACATTAATTAGTTAAGCAATACATTCAGTAAAGAAAACAGCTCCCAGACCTCATTTACTAACTTCTCAAAATCCTTGGTTAAGAACAACTGAACAAAAGGGAAAAAAAAAAAAAAAACAACCAAAACACCTGCTTCTAGTGGTAGGTGGGACTGTTGCTAATCTTGTAACCCCTGGGATCCTTTTTCCTATTTAAATCACCAGGAATATAGGGGAAAAATGAAATAAAACAAGCACTAGCAGTTGTGTTTTTTTTTTTTTTATTTCAATGCATTTGTACAATTTTTTGAAATATAAATAAGAAGTACTTATAGATTATGAAAATAGTAGTCCAAAAAAAAGGTTAACACTACCTGTATTGCTTACTTGTTAATTTTATTTCTTTTCTTTTCTTTTTTGTTGTTTTTACTTTTAAGAACTTTAAAGCTGACCAGATGTTGTCAGCAGTATCAGTCTGCCCTGCTGTGTGTAATCCTAATTAAAATGGTTCATAAGCTTTTGGTATCACATTACCAGTGTCCCTGGAGTCTCCATAAAAGTAACCTCATAGCTTCTCATAGTTTCACTCCCCATATTTGTTAAATTTATTTGAATTTTTCTCATACTTGTTAAGAAGATTAGAATGTTTCTCAATATGAGTGTTTAAAACTCAGTTATATAAAAACATAAGACTGATGGTCAAATGTTCTCTGAAAGATAATCACTTTTAATTTACCAAAAAATAAGTTTGGATTAAAAAAATTCTTTTGAGGCACATATTTCAGAAACATCGTCACTATTTTGTTTGTAAAGACATGTTCCTAAGGCCCTCAGAGGTCTACACATTGAGTTTGTCAATATATCTTCATGTGCAACAAAAAGAAAGGAATGTCAGTATTACCTGGGTAGCCTAGCATGGGTGACGTCCTGATTAAAAAAAAAGTAATGAAATTTCATAAAGAAATTTTAAGCTGTAGCAAACCTTAGGAAAGCAATTGTATAAAATAGTGTAATAAGATTCAAAACCATAGTTTTTCTCGAAGGTGAGAACAAAATGCATTGTATTACAATCCAGTGAATTTGTAATTTTTCAAAAGTAACAGAGAAACATTTGTGGAGGTTTTTAAAGAAATGCATAACAAAATGACTACTGTTCTTTAACAGAGTTTTGGGGCCTTATATATGATATTTATTCAGAAGTTAATTAAGCATATTCAAATAGAAACAACAACCCCCCTTAGAAATCTGTCCACAGCTATCTTAGTTAATCACAATTGAGGTATTTCATATTACAATGAGTATAAATACTAGTAACTTCTCAAATTTAGTCAATTTAGCAGGGTGTGGTGGCTCACACCTAAATCCTAGCACTCTGGGAGGCTGAGGCGGGTGGATTGCTTGAGCTCATGAAATCAAGACCAACCTGAGCAAAAGGAAGACCCCCATCTCTACTAAAAACAGAAAAACTGAGGCAAAAGGATCTCTGAGTTGGAGGTTGCTGTGAGCTATAACGGCACAGCACTCTACCCAGGGCGATAGCTTGAGACTCTCTCTCAAAATAAATAAATAAATAAAAATTCTACTTAAAACAAATAAATAAAATTTTATAAATTTTATACTAAGAATGATCTGGGTTTAGAGTGACATATTTTAACTACATTTGTGTTGAGTAAAATTGGTGCTTGGTTACATCTTCAGTGAAAAATGAATACTGAGACATCTCATTATAGAAAAGAAACAATAAGATTGCCCAACTTGTCTGGGCATTGGGTGGAAAATATCTCATCTAGTAGATTCATAACCATGTGTCATCAGTCATATGTGTTTGAATTTAAATTAACTGTATGGTCCTGAACACTAGAGGCATATACATAAAATAAAAACATAATGACAAGATAGTGCACTTAAGTTTCTGGTAAAATAAATCTCAAAGGATTCCTGGAGTCAGCATTTTAGTGGAAGCCACAGAGGTTTCTGATAAACAAATAGTGCTGAATGAGCTCAAAAGGATGTAAGATTAAAGGATGTAAAAACTGCAGAAACAATCATTTGTAATTTAAAAAAGAAATAGGTATAAATCCAATTAGCAAAAATTAAACAGCATTTTTTTTTTATAAAAAGAATACAACTATTAGCAAATATTTTTATTCCTTTATCAGGTGATATTATATCATACTCTTTTTAAAAAATTATCATGTTTTCCTGAATTTGCATATTAATTGGTCAATGTAGAAAAGTAAGATTATTGAGATAATTTATAATGTCATTATCTATGAATAAAACATTACATAATAATTGACTATGTGAAATAAAAATAGCATTGAAATTAATAATAATTTGGAGAGCTAAAAGCAAAACTAAAATCATGAATAATATTGCTTGTAAAATGTGATGACCATAATGATCATCAAGGGTTAAAGTTTTTTGGACCCTGATAATATTTAGGAGGTGGATGAAGCATCTAAAATTCACACATCTCTGTACATTGACTGCCACACCAGAAAAAAACAATTTTCCTGGGGGACATGGGTTTTCATTAGGTTAAGAGAGATCAAGAGACATTTGAGTTATATAGACTTCATAAGGCCGTGGACTGAAAACTTGTATGAGTTAAATACAAGTCACATGGCAATTAATGTGCTTGACCTAATAAATCATAGTGGTTCCATGGGAAAAAAAAAATTTTCTAGTGTGGAAGTCAATGCATTAATACTGCATTTGAAATAATCAGTAATATAGTAAAACGAGAGAAAGAAAATTATGATGTTTTGAGGGTAGGAATCAGAAATGTCTTTTATTTTCAGAAAACATGCATGGTTTTCTTCATAGGAAACACAATAACCTTTTGACAAATTATTGATTTTGCAATGTAATTTAGCAAGGATGCTAGATATAAAATCAGTTGAGGAGAGTGAATTACCTTCCAATAGCAGCAACGAAGTGAGGAAATGTAGCTTAATAAAAGATAGCAAGTATAAAAGTACCTTAAAACATAAGTGACCTAGTAGAAAACAAACAACAAAAGAAAAGTGTAAGATTTTGTAAAGAAAACAAAGAATACATCTTTTTTATATGTGGCAAGCTATGTTTCAGTGTTAAGGTAGCACTTCCTCCTAAATTAATCTATAAAGTCAATGCAATTTCAATGAAAATCTTACAGCCTTTTTTCATATACTTTATATTTCAGAAATACATGTGGACATTCTAAGATCCCCAAATAGTGACCATTGAGAAGTAAATTTAGGATGTATTTTTAACAGACATAGAAATTCTCTTGACACGTAAGTAATTAAAAGGGAGTGTTACTAAGGAATTGATAGACAGCCCAAAGCTAGAGAATGGAGAGCTTGGACGCTAACTCATGTTATGTGGGAAGGGATGGTCTGAACCTACGAGGAAGGAATGAAAAAAGGATTAAGCTATTTAATAAATCATACTGGTGCTATTGATTATTCATATGGAAATAATAAATTATGTCCTTACCTGAAACATGCAAAGATATTTGGGTTGATACAAAACCAAACTGTGAAAATAAAATATTAATAATTATATAAAATCCATGTCAATTTTAGACAAAAATATAATTTCTCCTACAATAGAACAGAGACTTTTGTAATCTACAAAATTCTTTATAAACAACAAAAATAGACATTCCAGAATCTGGGAAGAGGTATTTGCAATAAAGATTTCCACAGACAATTACTATATAAATATACAAAGAAAAATGCTGCAATTAAAAAAAAAAACCACAGGAAAAATGTGTAAATCAGATGGTGATGCTTTTTTCCTGAGTTGTGAATGTAAAATAAATAAGCCCATGTAAATCTGATCAGTTTACCAGAAATTAAGAAATTGCAAAGCAATACCAAAATGATATGCAATATAGAAGCAATTCATTTAGAGAAAATGAAGTCTGTCAATAACATGTGTAGCACTTTGGAAAATAGGGATGAAATTCTCTGCCAATAGGGTAGTAATTGGTCCAGCAGCTTTGTGGAAAAATCTGTCTAAAAATTTGAAGAGATCCTTATGATGTAACACAAAAATTTTTCTCTTTGGCGTGAAATTCCTGTGTATGAGTACAAGGAGATCTACACAAATTGCCCATGTATAGGAATAAGAATAGATGAATACTGTATATTGACACAATGATTAAAATTAATCACCTAGAGTTTTATTTATAAATTTAGAACAATGCAGCAAAAAAAGTTGCAGAACCGAGTGAAATCAACCAGTTTCAGTATCCACCTGGTGCCACCTCATTTATTCAGGGTCAGGGCTGGTGTCTCAGAATATGGGAGTATCTTCTGGAATACTCCCATATTCTTCATTTTTTAAAAGCTGTATCAAGCCATGCTTTACAAACCATAAAGTTTATCTGTTTATGCAGTTCAATGGAGTTTGGGATATTTAGAGAGTTGTGCAAATACATATATCATCATAATCCAAATTTAGAGTATTTGTATCACTCTAAAAAGAAACCTTGTATTACTAAAAGTTCCTCCCACCCTCCCAACCTCAGCCCCTGTCCTTGGAAACCACTCATAGACTTTCTATCTCTAAAGATTTGCATATTTTGGAATTTTATATTGATTACATTATACTATATGTGATATTTTTGACTGGTTTATTTCACTTAGAATGTTTTTTTCAGATTCATCGGTACTGTAGATTCATTTCTTTTCTATTTTTTTATTTTGAAATAATTATACATTCATATGGAGTTGCATAGATAGTCTATCATGTCTTGATATCAAGGTAATTCTAGCCTCATAGAGTAAGTTGTGTTCCCTATTTTCAATTTTTTGAAAATTTATGAGGAATTAGTATTAATTTTTCATAAATGTTTGATGGAATTCACCAGAGAAGCCATTGGTTCTGGACTTTTCTTGTGGGAAATTTAAAAATTACTAGTGTAATATCTTTGTTATTTAAATAAGTGAATAAAAAAAGACAACTTTTATGTAATTATTGTGTCTTTTATCAATACTCACAGATTTACCTTTACCAAAGTTCTCTTGTGTGTGTCTGGATGTCACTGTCTGGCATCAAAACTCAAACTGAAAAACTTCCTTTAGTCTATTAGAAAGGGAGGTCTGCTAGCAATAATTCTCTGTTTTTGTTTATCTAGGGATGTCTTTATTTCTTCTTCATTTTTGAATAATATGTACTCCAGAGAATAAGGTTCTGGGTTGACCACATTTTTTTCTTTTGACATCTTAAGGAAGCACCACACTGCCTCCTGCTGTCCACCGTTTCTGCTGAGAGATCAGCTGATTGTTGACTGGGGAGCTGAGGCGTGCCCCATCCCTGTTCTGATTCCCTTCTTCATGGGAGTCATTTTTTTCTGTTGCTGCTGTTTCTACACTTTCATTTTTGGCTTTTGACATTTGGAGTATGACGTTTTTGGTTGGGAATGTTTCTGCATTTATACCCTACCTGGGGTTTATCTTCTTAAATGTGTAGATTAGTGTTCAGCAAATTTGCAGTTTATGCCATTATGTTTTGAATGATGTTCTGTCTCTCTCTTCTGTGGTACTTCTGCACACACATGTTGGCAAGCTTAATGTTGTCCAACTTTGCTCTGAGGTTCTATTAACTTTTCTTAATTATTTTCATCTTTATTTTTCTGATAATGTAGCATCTATTATTTTTTGTAGTTCATTTATTCTTACTCCTATCAGCTCGAATCTACTGATGAGCTATTCTAGTAAAATTATTATTTTGGTTATTATATTTGTTAATTTCAAAATTTTCATTTGGTTCTTCTTTCTAATTTCTATCTCTGCACTGATATTCTCCAGTTGATAAAAATTTGTCATTATACCTTACTTTTATTTTTTATTCATAGTTCTTGTAGCTCTTTGAAAAACTTTATAGTAGCTGTTTGAGGGTTTTATTGGCTAGATCCATGATCTGGACTCTCTCCAAGATAGCTTCTGCCACCTGCTTTTCTTTTCCCTCTTTGTGGTTTAAATTGTTTGTGCTTTTTGCACATCCTATATTTTTATTTCCCAGAGTGACACCATTGTTTCATGAGTGGGAATAAGAGAGGGAGAAAGTTGATAGCTCCTGGTCTTCTCATCTTTCTTGTCCCAAAATCGATCTTCCATCAGACCAGTGCACTATGCCTGGGCTAATCTGGGTCTCAGAATTAGCATCTTTATGTGTTAGAATAAAGGTTCTGCCTTTTGAGTGTCAGCTGGTGAGGGAAAGGAGTCCCCATTTCCTTGCTGCACCTTCTATACAGAGAGCTGAGGCATGCCACATCCCTACTGAGTGAAGCACTATTCCCAGACTGGATCTGTCAGTGCAGAGACCCCACAAAACACATGGGAGGTGAGTGGAAGCAGACAGTGGTCCAGATGAAGCAGATGTTGTTGTTCTTACAGAGACTTGGGAGATGCTCTTGAATAACTGTTTCTCCATTTGATCTATGCCATTAGATAAATTTTCAGGGGATTTAAGTGGTTATTTCTTACACTTTTTACCAGTTCAATCAATATTTTACTATGAAGAGGATTTGCCTAGCTCTTCCCCCAGTCCTCCAAAAATCACTTATTTATGCTTATCAGCTTATTTTTGTTTTAAAGGGCTCAAGATTCCATATACAATCAGCACTCTAAAGGCAGGGAGCTCAGGAAAGGAAATGGAGAAATAGCACCAGCTGCAAACACTGCCCTTCTACTGAAAAAAAAAACAAGGCCTTCCTAGACACTATTACCATAATTCTATAAATCCTTGGACAAAATCATGTTCAGAGTGTCTCTACCTCCAAGAACACAAATGACATTATTATTTTACTTAATCTTTATCCTTTCTGGTGGGAGTAGCTACTGAGATCTAGATGTTTGTTCCATCGGCAAATAGTGCTTGGAACAGGCAATTTAGGAGTATTAAGCATGGCTGTTATACCTGTAATTACAATTTTGATGCAATTAGCCCTCCAAAGAAAACTGGAAATACTCATGCCTCAGAGTAAAATAATGATTGCATGAAAACTAGATAATATGTTAATAGATATGGGTACACAACTTGGAGTTAGTTTTGGTGTAGAGTAAGTAACTACCTTTTGAATTGGATTGCTAAATCAGCAGTGGTTGTAAACCTACACATTAACAAGAAAGAATCAATGTAATCATGGATAAAAGTGAAACTTTCTTAGGTGATGACACCATTACAGTATTATCAGGCTCCTGTTCTTGGTACACTACCCTCACTCTCCTATTTATTTTCACTTGGGAAAGTAGGTTCTATGCGAAGGCCTGGCAGTTCTGTGACCCAGATGTTAAGAAGGAGTTTGTAATTTTCTGTAGCACCATCTGGAGCGTCTCTTGTCAGTTACTTTTCTGGCACTATAAGGAATTATTTTAATAGCTGGATATTCTCTAGTGATTACTTAACTACTTACAGTGCCTTTTAAGTGAAGATTCTTGATGTGTTTTCTTTAGTCTTACATATAATTTTGATTTGGCATTATGATAATTAAAAATTACTTCTTTTCACATATCACAGGTCTGTGTTAGAGTCAACCAAATAAAGTTCTAAGCAACACTCTTGCTCACTGCAAATTGTAGTCTTTGTGTTACATATTGACCCAGCACATATAGAATCTTGGCAGTTCCTTATAGTTCTAAAGGAGATTAAGTTACCTGACAGCATTTAGAAAGGTAGCAGATGTGTACAAAGGTAAGGAAGAGACAATATCTAAGCCTGGTGGTGAGGTAAGTGGCTCTTTTCATCTTCTTTCATTAGTAGGCTGGAGCATGAAGCTAACATAGCTGTGTCTTGATGATAAGGAGATAGTCCTAGAGATTGTGCACATCCTTTATTTATGGCTATATCTCTGTGTGTGATTGGTTTAAATTTATAAACTGATTTAGTCTTTTTATCATTTCAAATGTCTGCTCATCAATCGCTTTCATCAAAGTAGTTGTCAGAAATTTATGTACATCAGACCAAAAATCCCTGAGAGTTTATCTCACAGGTGTTGTTGAAGCCACAAATCTTCCAGGACGGTCAATAGTGAGGCAAGTCCCTGTGATTGAATTTGCTAGGCAGGATACAGGGAGATAATAAAGATGCACCTAAGTATTCGTTAATTTTCCAGAATTTGCAATTACAGGGCACATACTACTTCACAGGGATATGTGCTGAGAAATGCATTGTTAGGCAATTTTGTCATTGTATGATCCTAGGATGAACTTAACACAAAACTAGATGGTACACCCTGCTGTACACCAAGGCTGCACGCCATCACTCCTAGCCTATGAACCTGGATAGTATGGTGTTGCACTGAATATTGAAAGAAACTATGATACAGTGGTAAATGTAAACATTAAAAAGGTATAGTAAAATACCATATAAAAGATTTTTTAAAAATGGGCATTAGCTTGCAGAGAGCTTGCAGATATGACGGATTTGCTTGGAGTGAGTCAGTGAGTGGGGAGTGAATGTGAGGGCCTAGCACACTACTGTAGACTTTATAAGTGCTGCACACCTAGGGTAGACTAAATTTATAATAATAATATTTTCATTTTATCAATAATGAATAATGTAATAATAATTACAGTATTTTACTGTAATGTAAATCTTGTAAATTTTAACTTTTTTAAAGCTTCTTTACTCTTTTATAATAACGTTCAGCTTTCAACACTCACACATACACATTGTACTGCTATACAAAAATATTTCCTTTCTTTATATACTTTATTAATAAAGTTTTTTATTTTTACCTTTTAGATTTTTTACTAAAAACTAGAACATGGACACAGACATTAGCCTAGGCTAACACAGGGTGAGGAGTATCAGTATCACTGTCCTCCAACCCACATCTCGTCCCACTGGAAGGTCTTCAGGGGCAGTAACAGCTCCACTGTAATCTTATGGGACTGCTATTGTATAAGTAGTTCCTTGTTGATGGAGTCATTGTTATGCAGCGCATGAACACAGAAGGCTGCAAAACTCTTAAAAAACAGCTTAATAATCAGTACAACCTTTACTTTGTAGAAAAGTTGGTATTTATTGTGTATCGCCAGCTTTCCCTGCACAGATATTTGGATATGTTTGTGGACATAGCCAGAAAAAAATGGCTAATTTATATTGACAAATGTAAATTTTCCTTCTCTTAGTGTTATAATTGGACCTGTTCAGCTCTCTCAGATATAAGAAAAAATTAAAAATCGCCTGAAGAATTTAGACACATAAAGGCAGTTAGGAGGAATAAATTTCAAGAGCTCCATTGCACAGCAAGGTGACTACAGTTAACAGTGATGTGCTGTGTTTTTGAAAAATGTAAAGAGAGTGAATGTTACCTGCTCTCCCAACATTTCAAAGTGCATTTTCTCATTAGGTAGGTTTAAGCATCCCTCAATGTATATGTACTCCAAGATGATTAATATTTGTTCATGCTTTTAAATCTTATAATAAACTCAGGGGTTAGTTCCTAATTTATACTCAATTTTATTGACTAGCACATTAGAGTGAGCCAATCTGAGTTCAGAATTCATGGTTTTGACAGCTCTAAGTATAAATCATAGGACATTAACAGTTACAGCCATTGTGTTATAATAGTTTTTAAAAAACATTTTCTGTAACTTGTTAAATTAAAATTGTAGAAAGTTTATACATTGTATATATTTACATCTATTATAAAGTGATAGTCAATGAGGTAATTTAGAATTGAAATAAGGATAGAATCCAAGAACAGAAATATTTCATCTTCTAATGAGAAAAAAGCATCACTGCAATGTAGTGGTGAAAAGATAATGGCCTTTTAAATGTGTAATTGTTAACCCATTTGATTTAATAATTCTTTTTCCCACTTTAATCATTTTTAAAAATCATTTTCACTTTAATTTTAGATTTAGAAATGAAGGGTGAAATAATTAAACCATTAGAGGGGTATATGGAAGACTACTTTTATGACCTTAAGCAGAAAAATAATGCACTAACCACAAAGAAAATGTTGCTGAATTGCATTTATTTATGCACAAGAACCTTCCATCTAAAGATAAACTTTAATTGCAAAGCCCACAGAGACACGAAACATAATCATTCATGCAGGTAGAGGTAATGGGCAGAGATCCAACAATGCACTCCCTTTCAGAATGCAAAAGAACTCTAACCAATCAATAAGAAAGGAAAAAGACAATTTGACATAAAACAGGCAAAAGTCTTGAACAGAAACTTTAGATAAGAGGATATCCAAGTGTAAGGCATGAAAATCTTACTTTCCATCAAAGAAAGACAAATTAGCACCACAGGGCAGTGTCGCTGCACAATCACCATAGGGCTGAGAGGAAATCACTCTGCAGGTGCTGTCAGGCCTGGGACGGGGCTGAAGCTTTCATACACGCTGGGGTGAGTGGGAATCAGCACAGACATGGCAGGAAATGGGCAGTCTTTGTTAAAGCTGGGTTTAAGTCTCTTTTCTTACCCCACGGTTCCATGCCCATGTATTTAGTAAACTAAAATAAAGACACATATGCATCTAAATACACATCAAATATTCATGCCCAAATATTCATAATAAATTCAAAATTAAAACAATACAACACATTTTCTTTGGCATAAAGTATATCTATGAACATGTTAATATAAATAAAATATAATCTATCAAGACGCATACTAAAAAGTGTAAATAATAAAGTATAATCTATCAATGACAATAGAATACTATACAGGGAGGCACCTGTGGCTCAAGGGGTAGGGCACAAGCCCCATATACCAGGGGAGTGATGGGTTCAAGCCCGGCCTCAGCCAGAACTCCAAAAAAAAAAAAAAATTGAACACTATACATCAATATAAATGAACAGAGTACAATTATACACAACAATCTGGATAAACTAATACAATGCTGGGAGAAAGCAGCCAGACACAAAGTGTGAATTCAGGCGGTCTCCTAGTTACAGATGAGATACCTTCCTGAGACTATCTTACATTAGACTTGCATGTAACTTGGATCCCTGATGAACAGCACATATACGATAATAGTGGCAATGATAATAACAGTACTATAATGTTTCATATGTGGTAATAATGATACTAGGATAATCAAAATAATACCTTTGTACTATAATAATAAGCTATAGGAACTATTGTGCTCTTTCCTTTATTTTTATTCTTTTTATTTTTTTGGCAGGGGCCAGGTTTGAACCCAGCACCTCTGGATATGGGGCCGGTGCCCTGTTCCTTGAGCCACAGGCGCCACCTTGTGTTCTTTCTTTTAATTTAAACAGATCATAAAAACAAACTCATACAAAAAGTTTAAATGGATAGTAGAGAGTTCAGAAAGGAATATTAAGGGTTAACCCTCAGGTAACGTTGCATCAGTGCTAGGCTAGTAGAAATGTTAAGCTTGTTTTGATCTTGTAACCAAATAGTCATCTATCTACTTTAATAATCCACTATGCTGCTTAATAATAGTTGATGTCTCATTGGAGCACTACCTTTTACGTGTTCCACTATTCTCACTTTATGCTTTATAATCGCTCCCACAGTCAAGCCTAATGTTTTCCCAGTGAATAATAGTATCTGGTCTTTCTCTGACACTTCAGCATTTTACTTTATGTTTCCATTGTAATCATCTTTCTCTTCTCTGCAGGCCACCAACAGTTGAGGGGGACTTTTTGCTTTGGAGATTGTCATAGGGTAAACACAGACTCACAAAATCGAATAAAAAAATTAAGACAGAAGTGTAAACAGTGAGACCAGCCACTGGTGGAAAGAGGCTGTGCCAGCAACAGGTGTGAACCTTCACGCAAGTTTGTATTCAGATTTTTTTGGGGGGTTACAATGTTTGAGTTTTTTTGTTTGTTTGTTTGTTTTTACTGTTTGGAATTCATTGAGGGTACCAAGAATTAGGTTACACTGATTGCATTTGTTAAGTTCAGTCCCTCTTATAATTGTGTCCCACCCCCAAAAGAAGTGTGTGACACACTGTGATCCCCATCCTCTTTCCTCCTCCCCTCTGCCTGCTCCCTCATTTCTCAATCCCCTACCTTGTATGTATTTTTATTTGTTTCAAATTAATATGAGGACACAAATTTTTGGATTACATTTTTTTTAATTCTATGGTAAAGTGCAAGTTGTAGGGAGCCCTTCACCCAGCGGCAGTGCTGAACACCCTCACATTGTGCTCCTTAAGTGAGATCCTGACAATTGCTCTCTCCATCACCCTCCCTCTTTTTCCCTCCCCTTTACTAGACTATATTTGTATTTTTTCTTTTGTGTAGTCATGTAGTTGTTTTTGTTTTGTTTTTTCCATTTTGGGGCTACTTTACTAAGAAGAATGTGTTTCAGCTCCGTCCAGGTAAACATAAAAGCTGTAAAGTCCACACCCCTTCTTACAGGTGATAGTACTCCGTGGAGCACACGTGCCACAGTTTGTTAATCTCTTCATGGGTTGGTGGGCATTTGGGATGCTTCCGTGACTTGGCAATTGTGAATTGAGCTGCAGTCAACGTTCTGGTGGAAGTATCTTTGTGGCAAATTGTTTACATGCATGGAAGAAATTAGTAACCAAATTATTAATTTACTTATTTCATTGTAGATTATCCTTATGGGGAGCTTTGGGAGCTTGTGGTGCTGAAGCCAGGGCTGCATCTGTCTTCAGTGGTAACAGTGACTGGGAGGAGGCTGCAGGTGTGTTCTGAGGTGCTGGTCAAGTTCTTTTTACCTTGAAAGTGCATGAAGTGGATGTTCACTTTTTAAAATATGTATCAAATCATGCACTTGTTTGTTCAACTTTCTACATGTATGTTATAGCAGTTTATTCACATATTCAAAAGTATGTTTCCAAGGGCTGGTTGTGGGCATGAGATCTCCAACTGCAAGAGCAATCTGGAGAGACCTGGACAGACAGCGTAGGGCCGCACAATAGCTGCAGCCGCCACTACCTTTCCTATAAGATTTTGGGACCTGGGCTAGAAATTTTCCACTCAAGGCCATGTCAATGAACATATTCAGATCAGCTTCTTGTTTTGGAGCTTTCACGCTAAGCTTCTGTTCGGTAGGTGGCCCCAAAGTCTCCTGGAGTCTTTGCTACTGAAGAATTTGAAGACATTAGCCTGTTTCTCAAGCTGAGCTTTCCACTAAGATCTATGTTACTTTCTTCACCTCTGGCTACAGATTTGGAAGAGGAATGTGGTGGCAGAGGCAGGAAGAGAGACAGGAGGTGATTTTCGGTGGAAACACCAAGTTCTGTGAGCAGAGTCCTTTGTCTCTGCAGGGCTGTAGCAGATACCTGAACTACAGAAGAACAATAACAAAATCTCTGAAAGTGAAGAAAAAAGCCACTTCAAACTTATAGGAGAATATTTCTTAAGGATGCTTGTAAAGCCCTAACTTGACATTTCTTGTATTCAACAGACATTGTTTGTTTAGGGTATTGCAGCCCCTTCATTCTGACAGGACAGACAGAGAAAAGCAGTGCGGCAACTGCGTTTCTGTTCTCACCTTTCTGGGGAAATACGGACCTCGATCTTCAGTTTACTGGGGGTAGCTTCTGTTAATTAACTAACACTTTAAATACTGGAATATATAAAATAAAAGGAAAAAAGCCTCATGTCTTCTGCAATCCTTCCTGTGAAGCTCACGTACTTGGTAAGAAAAGGCTGAGAGTGAGCATGAAGGTAGGAAGAGTCCTTGATCCAAACTGGCTCCTCCAAGACGTTACTTAAAAAATAAACCACTTTTTAAAGTTGTTATGCTTCATTAGAATACTCAGAAAGAAAAGGCTTTAGTTAATAAACTTAAGTTAATAAAGTCCAAAACGTGGACTTGAATCCACCACCAAGTCCCTTCTGGCAAGAAAGTCGTGGGCTTCTAACTCATATTCGGGGATCTGATTTAGTCCTGGCCGTGTGACACCGGTGACGTCACTAAATGCTCTTGATTCCATTAAGTTTCTTTATAACATGGGGTACATATTTTATACCATATAATTTCAAATGTTTTCTCTTTTCTTTCTTTTTTACAAAAGCAATATTTAATTGTGTATGAGGGTATTTTTAGTCTACATTTCTAGCAGTAACATTCTTATTTTTTATTTTATTTTATTGCAGTTTTTGGCAGGACTGGATTTGAACTTGCCACCTCTGGCATATGGGGCTAGTGCCTTACTCCTTTGAGCCCCAGGTGACGCCCAGCAGTAACATTTTTGGTAAATTAGAATATAAAGTTTTAACATCCTTAAAGATGTTCACCCTCTTGTTTACTAATAATCTCATCTTTGAAATTACTGCCTAGTTTTTGGCTATTATGAAAAGTTACTCTAAACTTTTGTGAGTGGATTTCTGTGTGAACGTAAGTTTGCATTTCTGGGGGCAGATGTTCAAGTGCTCAATCGTACAGTAGCAGAAAGTTTGGCTTTGCAGGAAAGCTGTGAAACTGCTCTCCAGACTTTCAGTGTCCCACCGGCAACGTGCCTCCGAGGCGTGCTTACCGTGTTAGGCACTAGCACATTTTTATTTTAGCTGTGCAGATAGTGGGGGCGCAGTGATCCCCTTTGTGGTTGTCGTTTGCCTTTCACTGGTGACTAATGATGGTGAACGTTGTTTCACGCACCTACTTGCCATTCATGTAGCCTCTTCCGTGAACTGTTCCCTGTCTGTGCTCGTTTTATAGGATGGTATAATTTTTTACGGTTCAATTTTCAGAGTTCTCTGTCTCTTCTGGTTACTTATTCTTTGTTGCATACGTGGCTTGCAAATGTAATTTCCAAGTCTGTAGCTTGTCTTTACCCCCTCTTTTATAAATTTAAATGAAGTCTTATGTGTAATTTCTTTTCTTTTCTTTTATAGATTAGGTTTTTGTGTCAGTTGTAAAAGCACTTTACGTGGATCATTCTGGTTAGAGAACTTCCTTCTGCCATTCTTTTAGGGTCAATCAATTGGTGACAAATTCTATGTGTTTTCCATCATCTGAGGTCATGGCATCCTCTTTGTTCCTGAAGGAAATTTTCCTGGAATCAGATTCTGGATTAACAGTGCTTTCCTTTATGCCACTTCCTACTGGCCATGGAGGCTTCAGAGAGACATCTGATGAAATTCTTACTGTTTTTCATGCACAAGTAAGCTGTTGCCTCCCTCATTGCCTTCAAGAAATTTGTCTTTAGTTTTAGAAGTTTAAACATGATGTGTCTTGCTGTGGGTGTGTTTGATGGATGTGTTTTGTTCAGTGTTCACTAAGGTTTATGCCTTTTACTCAATCTAGGGAGTTTTCGGCCGTTGTTTCTTCAAGTGCCTCTTCAGCCAAGTTCCATTCCTCTTTCCTTGCAACAGTCTGACAACATGAATGTTGAAAATTTTGGTAAAGTTTCCTTTGTCTCTGAGGCTCTGTCCATTTCTTTCAGTCTATTTTTTCTATTATTCAGGTTGGGTAATTTCTATTCTTTGTTTGTTTGTTTTTGTTTTTATTTTTTGTTTAGCAGGCCGGGGCTGGCTTTGAACTCACCAGCCTCAGTGCATGTGGCTGGTGCCCTGACCACTGAGGTACAGGTGCCCAGCCTGGTAATTTCAATTATTCTGCTTTCTACTGTACTCTTTCACTTTCTCCCTCTTCTGCCTTTCCGTTGCACTACATATGAAGCTTTTGTTTCAGGTATTTTATTTTTAAGTTCTAAAATTTCTATTCAGTTTCTGTTTCTTTCTTGAGACTTTCCATTTTTATACTTATTTCAAATACATTTGTAATTGCTTTTATAGTATTTTTATAATGGTTGCTTTAAGGTATTAAGGCATTTAAATATTTTTATAACAGTCGCTTTAAGCATCTCCATCATCTTTGTAGCAGCTTCTGTGGACAATTTTTTCATTTAAGTTGACATCCTCCTGGCTTTTGGTGTGGTGAGTGATTTTCCATTTAAAACAAAACGTTTTGGGGTATTAGTTTGTGAAGGTCTGGCACTTATTAAACTTCTGTTTTAGTTGGTTAGCTCAGAGGAATGGGGGTGCCTACTTTATTTGGCAGGTAGAAGTAGAACTCCATTAAAGACTTCTATAAAAAATCTTTACAGAAGAAGTAGGAGGTTATCATTCCTTCTACTTCTTCTATAAATATTCTTGTAATGACATTGGACCCACCTGGACACTGCAGGATAATCCTCTCATCCCTTGAGTTTAATCCACTCTGCATAGTGCGTTTAAGCACATGAAGTAAAATACTTGCATATGACTGAACCTAAGCCATAGACATTTCGAGGGGCCTTTATTCAACTTGCCAAACCTCTAGCTAAATCATTGTCAATTTTCATCTCCGAAATGTCAAGGTTTTCATCCTCTTTTCTTACCTGAATGTGGGCCACCATTTCTTCTTTGACTACTATCATTAGAGGCTTCCTAATATAGCAAGGATTATAAATTAAAGTTCTGGAGGCTTCTTTTTTTTTTTTTTTTTTTTTTTGAGACGGAGCCTCAAGCTATCCCCCTGGGTAGAGTGCCATGGCATCACAGCTCATAGCAACCTCCAACTCCTGGGCTCAAGCGAGTCTCCTGCCTCTGCCTCCCAAGTAGCTGG